>VYXB01009298.1:216-44886 GCA_013397135.1 Pachyramphus minor | reverse complement strand
CCCCCCGCCCCCGACCCGCCTCCTGCCCCTCCAGTTTTCAGCCACAGAACAAGATTTTACCTTTCCCTATGTCAGTTTTCCACGTTCTGGTTCACGAACTGTGGGAACATTTTGAACTCCTTACAAGGGATCAGTGAAGGCAACTAGGAAAAGCCAGCCAGAAAAGTAAGTAGGCTTAAAATTTGCTGTGCTCATGCCCGTGCTGGTATTGCAAAACTTTGAATTGTCTGAACATTGAAATATAGTTGAAAGCTGTTCTCAGGATGCTTCGAAATTTCAGATAAGCAAGACAGCTGCAAGCATTTAGAGATTGTCCAGTAGTAAGGAAAAGGAAAAAAACATTAGATTACTGCAATTATTTCTGCTGATGATTCAGCAGAATATACATTCATAATTCTTCGCATCTATTCCAGTAACACAATTGTACAGCATTGGTTTGGATGTGGATGACTGACAGCAAGGGTGTGGGCACTGGAATTTTTTGGCTAAAGGTTTCACAAAGGAAGACTAAAATCTGCAAGCAGACATTTAAAATGTCTTTTACTAAATGTGCAGTAAAAGGTATTTTGGGTTAACAGGTGTCTTGATTTTATATTACAGAATTTTCATAAGTAAGATGCTAGTTCACTAACCACTGTAGAAATAGAAAAACTGAGGTAATTAACTGTACAGTTTCAGAAGCGAGCACATGCAGGTGAATTGCACTGAATTAACCCTGTGGGGATCAGCTCTTGCCTCAAGGCAAGGGGTAGTAATCACACTTCAAAATAATTGGTTTATGACAGTGCTAAGCCTTCCTAGGACACAATAGACATTCCAGTTCTGCATTTAGCAGTATTTCCAAAGTGTTTTATCAATTGTCTTGCACTGTGTTGTGAAACATCTCTGAAATAGAATGTGGAAAAGGTATAGGGAGAGATGGAGTCTCACACAGGCAGAGCTGCTGTTGGTAGCTGATAAAGCATATTCATTTGCAATAGCATTTACCCCTTCTACAGGCTTGAAGGTATTTAATTCAGCAGTCTCATGCTGAAAGCTTCATTACATTTAAAGGTATATTTGTGGGGGGAGCTGGGCCAATCTTGAGATATATCCAGAATCAGATTTCACTGAAGCAAAGCTCTAAGTCCTGTAAGAAAAAAAACCTGCTGCTATTTCCATGCTTGGATTCTGATCACTAAACTGTATTTCCTCTCTTTGAGTAATCTATATGGGGCTGATATGGCTTTTTACTTATACTGTAGAAACTCTGGGTGGGGTAACAGTTTTCTTAAAGGCTGATATAATTAAAAAAGTCAAGATGACTGAGCATGACCCAGGTGAGAGGCCTAGGAAATGGTGACATCTTTACCCTCTGCCACAAACTGAGCGCTGTTTTCTAAGCTGAGCGCTTACTGAAATTCTCTATTGGCTTCAGCTGTCAGCTCTTAAAACTTGGAGCACTCAACAGGCACTGAGTCTTGCCTTTTGTTTGGAATTTCTAGTCCATTACTGTAGTTTGTATCAGTTTTTCATAGGTATAGTAGTGTGTCCCCCAAAATGCAGTGCTTTTAGAATATAAATATTACAAAACCACATGGAAAGTTGGTTATTATTTAATGTGATGCTAAAATCATGCAGTACTGAGGCACAGGTCTAGCACATGGCTGCAGTACAGCTGTTCTTTTGCTATCAACTTGAGAAAGAACTGAACATGTGTTTATCTGCTCTTACTATTATTATGGTATACACAGACCATTACTGTCTTAAACTACTATTTATTTGGGCTGTAACTGTAGCTTGTGTAAATGACCAAGACTTCTGCATAGCCAATGAGTTGCCTAGAGAAGCATAGAGTCCTTTGAGCTTTGTTGTCTCTCTTGGTCTGTCTCTGATGAACTGCTGACTGCTATTTTTTTCCTGTTTTATCACTGATATAATTTTTCCATAAGAACTGGTTTTCTGAGGCATGTGTTTTTCTGTCTGGATTGTTTGGTAGATTTGCAGCTTTTAGCAGAAGAAGACCATGCTGAAGCTAAAACCTCAAGTTCTAGTTATCCTATTGAGTTCCCAGTTAAGTTTAATGAATTAAACACCTGCCTTATTCTGATGAATTTCTTTTCCTATATCTGTCAGCCAGCAGAACATTGTCCTGCTAGATTGTATCTCCAGATAATCCTTCTTGGTTGTTTTTCGAATATGGCTACGAGATGTGCTGTTGCTGTTATTTTATAACTAGTTATCTGAGGCTTTTTGCTCCTAAGAAGTATAAGCAGCAGTGAAGTGCAGATCTTGTAGTTATTTTCCATGTGCCCAGGTAATGAGAAAGCTGTAGACAAATAGACAATGTCAGGTATTTCCATGGGTCTGAAGATATGGCTGTAAGTTTGTGCAGGCAGTTGAAGGAGTTTTGCAAGTCAGTTGCCTTTATGGGATTTAGATTTTATTTATGATTATAAGAGTACACATGAATCACTGGCCTATGCAGAAACTTGGACTACTGTTCTCAAAGACTTGCATTAACTATTTCTATTATTTTGTGGAAGACCTCCCATGTGACAAACAATAGTGTAATTGCCCTCTTGGAAGTTTTTTTACAGTGAATCTGTATTTTTACTGCCTGGGTGGAATCTTTTTCTCCAGCCTCCACTGAAAACTTACCAGTTTTGCACAAGTGGTGGGTTGAGTTTTTACTGCTCTGCTTTGGCTGTTGCATACCATTTTGTATGTCCAGTTTTGTTTGTGTTCTTGTGTTGTTGAGAGTTACTGGGGTTTTTTTTAGCTCATTAATAGATTTTAATCTGTTAATTGAAAAGCTGAGATTCTGACACATTGACTGGGCCAGAGCTAAGGTCAAATTGCACACTTTCGTTTATTTTATGGAAATCAGGTTCTGAGGCAGGCCTGGTACTTTTGAGAACTCCTCAAAAATACTCTCATAACTAACCTCTCATCCAAGGTCAGATGGGCTTTGTGCAAACTAGTCTAGTGGAAGGTCTCCCTGCCCATGGCAGATGGGTTGGAACTGGATAATCTTTAAGGTCCCTTCCAACCCAAGTCATTCTATGATTCTAAAGCACAGACAGAATTTTTCAATGCAAATAAAAGATTGCAGTGTTTGTTTAAAACGTCCTTGTTGGAGTTCAGTTTGGTAGGGCCAGATCAATGAAGCTCAATTAAGGATTGAGCTGAGTAGGCATTAACAAAATTTCAATTTCAGACACTTGTTTTTCATGGAGCAGAATTCGAAACTCCATGTACCATCTAGGAGAAAACTTGGGCTGCTACTCAGAGGTGCCCACTGGAGCTCCCTATTCCTGTTCTCACAGAGCTCTGCTAAGCTCAGGCATATCTGAAGAGTTACGTCAGGAACAAAGCTCCTGATCTTCCATAGGTACAGGCATCTTGTAATATCTTCTTGAATATAGAAGTTTTGCTGCTGCTGTCATAACTTCATAGCATAACATGGTTCAAGTCCTTTCCCAGAGAAAGCTAGACCTGAGTTAATATACCACCTTAGCATGTTGGTATCTAACTGGGCATCTTCTGCTTTACCAGGATCCTGCCATAGCTTTGTGGTTTTGACATAACATTGTTTTCTAAGCCCATCCTATTTCCTTCAGGTTTCTTTACCTTCTGCCTCTGGTCCCTTGCATTTTTCATTTTGAAATTTTGCACTACTTTTTTTTCTTGTTTTCAGTTCTGTGTTATATGTTTCTGGGTTTCTGGGTTTGTTTCTTTGCCAGTTTCATGTTTAAAAGAAATACTTATGATCTGTTTGTTCACCGTGACATTGCAGTGCTATAGACGGTGCTTCATTTATGTCCACATAGCTGAACAGGTGACCTGAGTGTTTAACTAACTACAGATGTAGTCAGTCTGATTTTTCTTTTCCCCTGCTTTCTGGTGACATTTGTTTCTCTTGCATATGTGTTCTGTTCCTGAGAAAGAAATGTTCTTGCAAGAAGAAGTCATAAGAAAGTTACTCAATGAACGTTTCTTCATTTCATTTGATGATTCTCAGCCTAGATACCCTTGTTGCTCTCCCAGTTCCTTCATCAAGGCACCTTGTTTCAGTGTTAGCTCTTGCAGGAATCCCTTCAGTCAGGATTGTTCTGCCAAACACACTTGAAGAGTCTACTGGAGAACTCTTCAGTTCTGTAAGGGTTGGACTTTTTACTTGTGCAGTTAAGAACAGACGTGGGGCTGTCTCACATTAAAATGTGAGCTCTGTCAGCAGCAGCAGAAGAAATATAAAGCCATAAGGTGAGCTGCAAATAAAACAGTGTTGGTGTGAAATATTTGTTAGAGAAACTTCTCTCATGTTAATTTTAAATGAAATTTAAAATATTTCAAGGAGAAGAAGTGTTGGCCTGTGTTTGTTGTGCACTCATGGCCTTTGTATGTAACCTTGGCATCAAGATGTTGAGGAAGGTTATTGCCACTGTCTGGCACTCACCTTCAGAACATGAAGCAGCACTCTTAAGTACATAGGAGACAGGAGAACACTATCACTTGGATAATATTATACTAACCAAGCAACAGTTGCATAAATGGGGACAGGATCTGTCCTAAGTCACATCATATTTGCTGTTCATGTAGGATTTGGTTTGATACCTAGTCCACAAAAGATATACACAGAAGTTATAAAGTATAAAGTTATAAAGTAGCTCCCAAGAACAAAACGTTTCTTCCAAATGCAGATCTTAACATGGACGGGGAACTTAAACTTCTCTCTCAAAACTCTTAGGAAGAGAGTTGCAGCTTTGCTAAATAGTGCTGCTACTTTCCCAGAGAGTGGCTTTCTTACGTTGAGGTTCTTTGTTGCCTTTCAGAAGCATCACTTCTTCAGGAATTTCTTCAGGCGTGGCAATGGCTGTAGCCGATTCTGCAGAGGGACAGATCCTTTCAGAAAGTGTTAAGAAGAGAGCTTTCTAGAGGGTCCTTGGAGACTTTTCAAAGCCTTATGTTAGTTAACTTTTTCAGCAGTGAAACTGGAATATTAATTTACAATCCCATTCTAAACCCCCTCTTTTTCCCTCTCCCCAACCCAGTTGTTTCCTCCAATGACCACTGTGTTTTACTGTCCTTCAGCTTCCTCTCTGACTTGAGAGATTTGTATTGTAAACATGATGACTGAAATAATTTTGGTTATAAATAACGACCTTCTGGTTTTTTTGTTGTTTATTTTTAGCTTGATGCAGCACTTGAGAGGCTAGTGATGTGTGTAAACAGGGTTCATGAAGCAGACACATAGGGGAAAACTCTTTTTGTGGCTTTTCTGCAGAAGGGAGTGTGTCACAGAATCATGTAACTTATCCCTTCTGCACAGGCACTTTTTCGTATCTGCCTGTTCCACTTTGCCTCAAAAGTTGAACCAGCTGCTGGAGATCATTGGTACACTGAGATCATATGAAGTATGGAAATTATTCTGGCTGAACTTGGTGTGTATGCGTTATCTTGAGTTACATTCTCTCCTGTGATCAGCTGGAGCTTTGTGCTGAAGACTGCTCCAACAAAGTTTTTGCAGTGGATTGTCTCTGGAAAAATGAAACTGGCTAATGATTACCTGCCTCTGGGGTGGTGTACATCCTTATCAGTCATCTTCAGCACAACAAAGGGGTCATCAGCCATGATACCGTTCTGATTAACTTATCTCATTCACTATCAGTAGCTACTGCAAGGGAAATGAGGATGGCAGTTCAGACCCAAGGTCGTTGAAGTCACAAAAAGCAGGAATAGGAATGATCATACTGCCATGGATTCTCATGGTTATCAATGTGTTTGCACTGGAAACAGAAGCCTTCTCTTATCTATATCTCTGAGGGAAGGAGACCAGTGTCCTGCTGCTCAAAGTGCTCCAGGTGTTTGTCATGTGGAATGGATTAAACAGCTCAATCATCATAATAGGTTCCTAAAACATTCTCGTGTTGAAAACAAACATAAGATTGCTGGTTGATAAGAGATACCATTAAGATAGTAATGAATTCACTAGTCCGTGGAGTAAATCATTGGAGGCTAAAGTATTTTTGGCAAGGAACATGAAATAGAAATTACCCCTTATCAGTTACATAATCTTTTTTTTATATTTATAAATATATATGTCTGATTTGTTACCATTTTGAGAGATGCCTCACCTGTTATTATTGTGCTCTTTTCAGTGGATATGATCAGTTTATTAGAGGAAAATTTATCATACTGAGTCCAACAGCCTGAGGAAAGTGAGGCTGCTGCTCCATATCCCCAGGTCCAGCCAAGCCCAAGGCTGAGGATGTATTCCCCATAAACACACACACACAGAGCACATGTACACAACATGTTTACATATAGACATGGCAAGTCATGCAGATGAGACAGGCAACTCCTGCCTCATCTTCCTCTCTGGCTAAGCAGGATGGAAATCCAATAGTAAGAATATATGTACGTATGTAGAAATACAGACACAGGGACAGGGTGGATCCCTCCAGCACCTGGGCTCGGACACCCAGTCTGCCCAGTAACTACTTCATCCCTTCTCCCCAGTGCTGGCAGCTGGACATGTGAACCCTCAAGGCTGTGTAGCCCCACTCCAGTTGTTGGTACAGACCATCACATGTGTGCACATGGGGCTGGCTGGGACTTCCAGGTCCCCAGAGCTGCCCCCACCCCGTGCTCTCACTCTTACAGACAGGAACACGCTTTTATACCCAGAGCAGGCAGGGACTGCCGTGGTCCCATAGCTGTCCCTCGTGGGCTGCTCTGGACTGGTAGAGGTGAGCTTTTGATAGGCTGGTGGTTCATGTGGTGGACCTGGCAGTACCCCAGAAGGGTATTATCGACTCTCCATTCTGCTCTTGTTCCTCTGAGTAACTCTGTGGGTGTGCAGAGAAGCTGTTATCATACAACCCAACACAATTTATGTAGCCATCTCACCTCTCTGTGAAGAGTGGAAATTTTGCCTGTCTAAAATCTGTGTAGAAATTTAAGGTCTTGGGTTTTTTTGTTTGTTTTTTTTTCCCCCAAAAAAAGTCACTACTGGAGTTCATTTCTTAGATTAGGATTTGCACAAGGAAAATTCTGTTTGTTTCACAAGTTATTTCTAAATTTGAGAAATTTTACAAGAAAGCTTCAAGTCTAGACAATGCAGTCGTTAGTGGCTTTAGTGGGAGTAGTGGAGGAAGAACCAGGATGATAAGCACAGTCCAAGAAAACTAGGAGAACACATTCCTTATGACCCCACCCAGTCATTTTATACCTTTGTGCTTGTTTTAAAAAACAAAACTTTGTACATATGACTCCAGGTGAAAAGTGGAAGGGCATAGGGCACTGGGGAATAAGGCCAGAGAGGAAAGAAAGAAATGAGCCAACATGTGGTTTCTAAAATCATCTGGGTTTGTGTCTTACCGCCTCAGACAGTAGGAACAGACCTTGCAGTAACTCTGCTTTTCAGTGTACATTTGGCAGAACATATTTTACATAGAGTGGCAGTATTTCCACCAACTCTTTGGGTGATGGCCATCACCTGTATTTGTAAGCTTAAAGATACAAAATACTTCATGGACTTTGCAGTTCATGATCAAACGTGGAATTCCCTGGCACAGGACACACTGTAACACACTGTTGGTACCGTCCATCTGTGCTTCTCCACTACTTAAAGCAACTCTGTGCTTAACTACCAGAAGAAAGGGTTTCTGCTCTTTAAAAACAAGCAAGACAAGATCTGCCACTGACTCTCCCCTGTTGCATTAGGTGGTTCAGATGCATTCAGGTTAAACGCATGAGGTTTAGAGCTAAAGGGCCTATTAAAGCTGCCATAGTTATATAGTACAACATTCTTCATTCTCCAGCTTCTTTTATTACTTTTTTTGTCCCCACACTTGTATTTGTTTCTAAAGAACAGCAGCGAAATCATCATCCCTATAAATTTTATGGCTGCATTCTGATTCATGTGAATTGGATCAAAAATTATTGTCCTCTGCAAGAATCAGTGCCGATGGCTTGACAGCCTTCCTTTATCAGCAAAGATTGGAAAGAGAAAGTACTAAATTATTAGTGAGAGTGTTATAAATTCATGTTTGCTTCACCTTTTTTTTTTCTCTAACACCTTCAATTTGATAATAGCTGTCTTTATCAGGTCTTTATCAGTCAGATAAAGAATTGCCAAATCATAAGTCTTCTGCATACAGCTTTTAACTACTTCAGCTCAATTCTTATCTGGCTGATAAGAGTAATGGCAGTGTTTCTTATGGAGTTTTAACTTTATTCTTGCCATGAAGTTCAAAGGTCGTCCGAGAGCAGTATTCCTCTATCCACCATTGCCTGTCGCTTTCCTTTGGATAAAGGTCTGTGAGTTTTTAGAAATCATAGTGGTAAGCTTTGTCTTCATGAAAATGACAGTACATTCTTTTGCTCTTCCTCAAGCATTCTGGGAGTGAAGGGTAGGGCTGAGTTTCTGAGCCTTGGATATCTCTGTTGGCCTTTTGTCCTACAGCAAACACTTGGAGAGATCCTTCACCCAGTCATGAAATGCTGCTATTTTGCTACTCTGTGGACAATGTGTATCATCTGTTGTAAGCACAAACATCTCACTCTTTGCTCTGTGTGTGCTTTTGCAAAAGAGATGCATGATATTAAAAACTTAAATCTTTATTGTATTACCTACAGCTTAGCATTTAAGGTTGCCATGGGAGCACATGCTTATGGAGGGCTGTTAAGCTGAAGCTGGTGATATGACATGGAATACAGAACATGATATATCCAGCAATAGTTATGGGATAGATTTATGACCTCTTTTAATGGTGTTCAGTATGTTCTCTGTGTTCTGGTATCTACTGTGAACTATAGCTGAAAACAAGATGCTATTGCATCCTCCCTCAAGTTTGCTTCTGTGTTAGCTGGTTCTCATGATTCAGTGCAGTGTAACTTCTTTGTTCAAACAAAACCAGAAATGTTCAATCTACAGTTTAAAAACCTTCAGCCTGAGTGGTGAAACCTGGGTTGTGACCTTGGGTAGCATTTAAAACTAACACCATCATCTGGTTAACTGCTTTAGAGTTGAGTCTTGTTCAGTTAGTCAAATATACCTGTATCATTTATTTTACCATGAAAAACAGAGACAGGACAAAACTTCTGTTGTTGTGTATATGCTCGTAGTACCTGGAAGAGTTGGAGCATTTGTACAGAACTGGAGCTCTCAAGACCTCTCCATGTCTAGATTTACCTTACAAACTCGTGTGGCTCTTCCAAATATTACCCAGTCTCCTTGAAGCTTAGCAAACTCAAATGTGGAAATTCAGAACCTGAATTGTCTGGGATTAGCAGGGCACTGTCTTGTGTTGCTGTGTCTTTTGGAGCAGAAAGAAGGCAGGGTGTGGGTTTTTAAAAGCTTGACTAGAAACATTTTGATATTATATTCTTATTTTATTGGAGAAATTTGGCTGAAACCAAGGCTCTGAACTGATTTGATTTGCGTCTTTTGCGTGCAGCTGTAGTTTTTATTTGTTCTGATTTGTTTGAGTTGGTTTTCTGTTTGACATTAAAATTGTTTCTTAATTTGTAAATAAGGCCAATGTTTCCAGAACACACCAATTAATTACCAGAAAAGATAAAGTCTATGTGAATAATGACATAAGGGATAATTGTGGAATCACAGAATGGTTGAGGTTTGAAGGGACCTCTGGAGATCATAGATTACAACCCTGCTTAAGCAAAGTCACCTAGTCCAGGTCACCCAATTTTTTTAAATGTTCATTTTCCCAATCCTTTTGCATTGATTTAATGTTTCCTTGCTCCAGATTTTCCCACTGCTCTCAGGGGCTGGGACTGTTGAAGGCTGACCTCACCAGTAAAGAATGAGGCGAAGTTCATCTTTCACCATGTTTTTTGTCACCTTTATAGGAGAGGGCCCAATTTTTTGTAGACTTTCTGTAGCTGCTGATATATCTGTAGAAGCCTATCTAGTTGCTATTCATATCCTTCTTCAGGTTCAGTTCCAGGTGGATTTTTGCTTTCCTAACCCTGTCCCTGCGTGCTTTAAGTGTTTCTCTATTCTTCCTGCATCATCTGTCCTTGTTGCCACCTCTCATATGCTTCTTTTTCATCTGTGAGTTTTGTCAGGAGCTTCTTGTTCATCTGCATAGGCCTCCTATCATTCATGCTTGAATTCACGTTACTTGGGATGGTCCATTCTTGAGCCTGGAGGTGGTAATCCTCAAAAATCAGCCAGCCCTGCAGGACCCTGCTCTTCAGGACCATATCCGATGGGATTCTTCTAAAGCAGGTCCCTGAACAGGCCAAGCTCTGCTCTCCTGAAGTCTGGGGTTATAAGCCTGCTGCATGTGTTGTTTCTCTCAGGATTCTGAACTCCACTGTCTCGTGGTCCCTGCAGACAAGGCTGCTCCCAGACTTCACGTTCCTGAGTAGTTCTTCCCTGTTTATAAGTATCAGGCCCAGCATGTCTCCATGTCAGCTCCTCCATCACCCGTGGCAGGAAGCACATCACTGCACCTCGGAAGGTTCCTGGGTTGATTGTGCCCAACCTCGCTGTGCTGCCCCACGTNCCGTGGCAGGAAGCACATCACTGCCCCTCGGAAGGTACCCAAGCTCGCTGTGCTGCCCTGCCAGCAGGCACGAGGGTGGTTATGGTGTCAGTGGCACTGGGCAGAAGTTAATACACTGGGATTCACGGATAGCTCACTGTCTGTGACAGGGCAAGGTGTGAAGTAGGAAGTGGTATTTGTGGGTAGGTAGACACTGACGTGGAAGAAAAGTGCTGTGTATGTTAGTGGCCAAACATACATCTTGATGTGAACAGCATTGCTGTAAATATGAAAACATGATGATATGGATGTGAGAAAAAGGCCAGGGAGTGACTCAAAAGGAAATTGCTGGTAAAACAATCCTATTCTACTGTTGACCGGATGAAAATTTGCAGGTAGGAAGAAAAAAAATTGTAATTCTGAGAGTTACAGTTTGCTAACAGAAGAAAACAATCTACAACTTCCTCCTAAGGGGAAGAAGAGGGGCAGGCACTGATCTCTTCTCTGTGGTTACCAGTGGCAGAACCCAAGGGAATGGCCTGAAGTTGTGTTAGGGGAGGTTTAGGTTGAATATTAGAAAAAGATTCTTCACTCAGAGGGTGGTTGAGTGCTGGAACAGGCTCCCCAGGTCACAGCACCAAGCCTAAGTTCAAGAAGCGTTTGGACAATCCCCTCAGGCACATGGTGTGGTTCATGGGGATGGTCCTGTGTAGGGCTAAGAGATGGACTTGATCCCTGTGGGTCTCTTCCACTTCAGCATATTCTGTGATTCTGTAATTCACAAAATATCATTCAGGCTTCTTGATGAACTCAAACTACGGAAAGATGTAAAAGAAGCCTCGGGAGTTCAAAGGGGTACTTGATATGATACTGTTCTTACAATATCTAAACCAAGTTTTAGATGTTTCACACAATAAAGAGTGTGGTGTAAATAAAAAAATTATAATTTTAGTAAAAATATCCTCTTATGACTGACAGTGTAGGGAAAATGTGCTTAAAAAATACTGGGAATTGAAGAGATGCTAGGCTGTGTCTGTCCTAGGAGGCAGACACCAGCAAGACCCAAGTGGAACATTCCAGTACCTTCTTCAGGCTGAAGGCTTAGATAGCAATATCGGTATTTTGCTGCTGCTCAGACTGTATTTGCTGAATCAGAACATTGGACCAGTCATGGTTAGCTTTGTCTGAGTGTTTAGATAGCAATTTGTTTAATTTCTGCATGGTAACCCTTTCCTAGAAAGTATTGATGTGCAGCTAAAAACTGAACACCCCTGGGTGAGCTCCCTTGGTTGAAGGCAAACACATGCTTGAGTGACTTGCTGGACTTGAGCCCAAGGCCCCTGTTCACAATTATGGCTCTGTTTCCCGTTGCACTCACGTTCTGTCATCAAATGTAGCCCTAGCCAAGCATCTCTGCTTAACGATACAGCAGCCCTGTCACTTTGCTCATAATTTGGAGTTATGTTTCTTGCCCAGTATTTCTAGAAGCAGCCAACACAGGGCAAAGGAGTTAGCGGAGTGTCTCCTAAATATGTTAGATGTTGATGGCACTGAATCAGACAGACAAATTACAAACCTTCTGGCTAATTTTAAAATTGTGCACATCTCCCAATCCCTGTTTTAGTGGGTGCAGATCGAGAACAGCATTAAGTGGCACATCCATTGAAATAATAATTGTTTGAAAGTATCTGGAAGAAAGAAGCGAGTTTCTCAGTGTTAAAATCTGAGTTCTGCCTTTTGGAGATGGATGTGCCAGTGTGTGAGTAAGCAGGAAGTAACTCAGCAATAATCTCCCTCCAACAGTGATGTATTCTTTAAAAACTGAGGGAAAATCCAGGTAAGCATGAATACAGACTTCCAACTTTGTTTCAGCTATTATTTACAGAGTAATTAATGCAAAGCTTTCTTTACCCAAGAGAAGCATAAATTAGTGGCTTCCATATACTAAAGACTGAGCGTGGTTTATTTTCTTACTGCTGTTACAGACTATTCAGTTAGACTGTAGTCACAGTTCTTGTCTCTAGCTTGTCAAAATACATTATTTGAAAGGAAATGCCAAATCTAATGTTAAAAAAGCAACCAAACTTAAATTTTGTCTGCAGCCAGGTTTTTCAGTAAAGACTGTGGAACTGTTCTTCCTTGACTCCTGCTGTGTAAGATCAGCTATGGAACATGCTCAAGAACATGAAGCACGTCCTGAGCAAACCCAGAGATATTGTGTGGAGAGACCAATATATAACCAAGAGCTCTTGCAAGGACAGCTGCACAGACGACAAAGACCACCTCAGACTTTAAGGCAGAAGATTGCACATTCTTGTCGGTAAGGGTTTGTCTTGTCTTTATTTTATTGGTTAGAAATACTCTGATTCTTAATTGGTGCATGCACATAGCTGGTAGTCTCTTCAAAGAAACCTAAAAGATAAAACCACTAATCCTATTTTGATTATTCAGCAGGACTGTGAGGGAGTTGTATATGTGCTTTTAATGTTAGTGTATAACTATATTAGAAAATGTTGGATAAATTAGTTGAGTGGACTTCAGCAAAGTGCAAAGGGAAAATATGCCTCATAGGAATATGAAGTGCCAGTCAAATCACCTGACATGAATTCATAAGACCCAGAGAAATATCTATCCTTTTTACGTGGAAATACTTACAGCCAAATTTGTGCTTCACATCATCCTTTCACAGAAGAAGAATGTTGATGTATGACAGCTATGTAGAAATCTAAACTATAAGTCTAATAAGGCCTTACTAAAGGTGTTTTGTAGCTTTCAATTAACTGCCTTGGAATCTTAAGTATCATTTTGTTAGACATGAAATGTCTTTAATTGTATTCAGCTTGCTCCGTGGTACCAGAGGATAGTGAAAAGAAACTTACTCTAGTTAAGTTCTTGTTAGCTTTATGTTTATCCATGCTTCATTTGCAGCGTTTATTCAATTTATTGCTCAAACCTTGTTCTACAGGACAACAAATGATTTCTGCCTGATTGCTTTTCTATAAAATATTCCTGTTCACATTTGGAGATTAGCTTTGGTTTCTAGAATGACTTTTAATGGTGAAGACATCTGAATCTGACATCTCAGAAAACTTATCTGTCCTGAATAAAAAATGTGGATCAAAATGCTACTGGCCCATGATTTCTTGTGATAATACAGTTGCTTAAACATGGAGAAGTGTGGGTGACTCTAGTTCCTCTCTAACTTGTAGCAACAAGCTTCTTCACTATGCAATTTAGTCCCATGAGAATTCAGAAATGCTAACAAATCTCTGCAAATCTCTTGCAATTCCTCTCCACAGAAAAGCATTTATACTATCTAGTGTTATGTTTTTACCCAAGGTTAAACTTAACCACAGTACAATCAAAGTATGATGCATGGCAGTGCTGGATACAAATATTTGTTTCCTGGCTTTACTCATTTGTCACGAGTCAGGGTTTCAAAAGGTTACTAACTCTGCTAAGAGCCACAGCTTCAGTGCCTTTCCTTTCTGGGTGGAGAAGGGTTATGTTCTCAAATAGCCTTAAAGGCAGCCTGTCAGTACTAGAAGTGATAGTAACAAGTACTAGTTAAATTAATAGATTTGGGATTTTTGAAGTGTAATGATATAAAATGTTATAACCAAAAAAGTATAAAGCACACAAATAGTAAATGGGAAAAAGCACTGCAAAGTACTCTGATGAGTGAAAGCCACTATCAGAAATTAAGTTATCCTCGGGGGATTTTTACTGGGAATGATCTCAGCAGAAAATGTTGTGTGACTGTTCAATTGTGCATGGGTTGGAACAGTTTCACTTCCCACTGACTTGCAGCCTCTCAAGACTGTCATTCTCTTCTCCAGTTCCATAAAGTTTGTGAACAGCACCAACATGTGATTAAGTGCTAAATTAACGGGAGGCATAGTTGTTTGTGCTTAAGCTTGTCCAGAAATTAATGTCATCAGGAGCCTGAGCCTGCCTGTAATGAAGCTGTTTTCCTGCTTAGGGATGAAACTTACTTTTTTTCAACCTGTTTGTCCCCTGCTAGTGACTAACTTTCTTTCTGCTTTGTATTTTCAGTTGTAATTCTAAGAAAGCCAAGTCTCATCTTTACAGTTTCTTACCAATTTTAAAATGGCTTCCTCGTTACCCAGTGAAGGAATACTTATTAGGAGACATTATCTCAGGTATAAGCACAGGGGTTATGCAGCTTCCTCAAGGTGAGTGTACCTCTGGATTTAATTATCCCTTCTTTGCTTTTTCTGTGTGTGCAAATTTTAGGGTAGTGCTTGGCTCCCTGAACCAGCTGCTCCTGAGAACAGGTTGTGTATCTCAGGTGTGTGGTGATCAGTATGGCATTCTGCAGACCAGCCCATCACGATGATTCCCTTAAAACTGCAAGTCAGTGATATGCAGCAAGCTCTGAAAGAAGCTTCCTCTCTAATCAATACCGACAGCTCTCAGTGACAGAACAACTTTTCACAGTTTGTGTGTGTCTAAAGTTTTGCAGCAGGTACCCACTTATGTACTGATCTTATCCTCCTGAAAGTCGTATCAAATTTCCTACAGAGGGGAGCAATGTCTAACAGACCTATAGAGAATGTTTCAGGAGAGCAGCTGCTGCAAAGTAACCAAACCAAATTCAACCAGAGAAGAACATGCAAAAATTCAAAGATCCCTTTTTTTCCTTTAAGGCCGGAAGGACCCAGTTTAATCTGGAACCAGAGTAGTGGGCAGTGATTTACATGGTGGAAATAAATCAAAATGTCTTCTGTGGAAGACAAAACCAGTGTTCACCATTCTGTTTGGTTCTTGATGCAAGGACCAGTGGAATCTTTTGTTCAACCTGACACTATCAGAGTTTCAGAACTGCAGGGGGGTTAGAAAGCAACAACATTTTTACAGCAGTATCGTTATGGGGTGACATCACTGCTCAGGAGTGGCAGCTTCCCAACAGCTGCCACAGTCCCAGTAGATTTTCCCAGGAGGTCTTAGAGTAGAGGGAATTCTTTGGTTTGTGCAGAACCCTGTCCAGAGGAGCCCTCATGCGAAGCTCAATGTAGTTAAGCGTATATAAGTTTACTTGTCTGTTGGCTTATTTCATATTTGCACCTTGCTTGTTCCACTGTAGGTCGAGAAATGTCTGAAAAATTAATCTGTAAATCCAAGGAGCCTAGATTTTAATAGGTGGTAACTCAGTAAAACAGTGAAATATCTTAACTTCGTCTTCATAGTTCATTTACTTCTGTAGCTTCCTGGTTTTATGTAAATTTCATAATTATGGTTATTTTTTTTACATGCATGTAAGCATCAAACTGATCTTAAACTGATAATTGGTTAACTGTCAGGGACATCTGTCATATACTAGACACTGACATTATCAGTTAAATACTGAAACATAATTTAGGTCATGACCAGATAAGGACACTAAAATTTAAGTGGTCATCAGTGAACTTTACACTTAATTTTGTGACTCTGTTTTAAAGTAAACATGATTCATTTGGTGACTGCAAACATGCCCTTAAGCTGCTCCTAATCTTTCCCTTTCTAAAAAGACAAAAGTTGAACTTTTATTTTTCTGGAATGGGTGTAATTAAAGCAAGCATGAGTTCAAAGAATCCTGGGAATTATTCCAGGCAGAACTACAATGACCACAGTGTTTAAGCCATGACCTCTTATCAAGTCAATATCTTTTTAGTTCCTTGGCACTGACAGCCTTTAAAAATGCCAATACAAATGAAAGAAAAGGAATAGAAGGGTGTTCACATCAGGACCTTCACATGGACCCACCCTCCTAGTTTTGAAACCACTGATTTTCAGATCAGGTCACTTGTGTTGGCAAGTTCATCATCATGTTAAAGGCCAGGCTGTTACAGTACAGGCTATTTTGGTGATCCTGTTGTCATGAGGGATAGCCCTTGGGGCAGAGAACATACATGGGATGAGTTTCAGAAGTATACAATGAAAAGCTCATTGCTGCAAGACAATAAATGGTACCTTCAGTCCAGTTCTAGTAGGAATATGAACTCTTGGCTAGGACTCAGACATTGCTTAGGGCACGAGCAAGGCCCTCTCTATGAGTTATTACACTGAACAAGAGCACTTGGGTCCTGGCTCAAGGGATCTTGACAGAAGATCCCTTCCTAGTTTAGTTCTTTTGTTGTAACCTGATGCTTTGTCTCCCAATTTAAATTAATGGGGAGAGGTGTTTATGAGTATCAGTGGCTGTCCATGGTGGGTGAACCTTTGCTTCCTTTTGTAATTTGCACTGAGCCATTGAGCTTTTTCGTGCTAACTTGGACTAGTCTGTCCAAATGTGGTAAGAGCACACAACTTCCTCAGGCGTTACCAGCCTGCGTTTGTGAAGGTGCAGAAGAACCAGGCCAAGCCAGGATACAATGTTTTCTCCTTGGGGCCCATTTGTTCCGTTGTGGTATCTTAATTCTCATTAACACAAGCTTGTAGAACAATGGATTTTGCTTGGGAGAGTTGCATGTCGTATCCGTATCACATGGTGCTTGTGAGCCTGGTCCCATGATAAGGTCCCATGAGCCACACAGAGAGGGGAACACCATGGAAAGTGTCCCTCCCTGGTGTCCTTTAGAGCTGTTGTTCCGTTGTTGTGCTTGCCAGTGCCCCCTACAAATAGGAACAGTGTGGATTGAACTTCCACTGCATGGAACTGGGCAGGGCTTAATGACAAAATGGACTTCGTTTTTGGGAAGGGTACCAGGCTGTATAACCTCTATGACCTTACAGATTGTCAGAAACAATTTTACATTTTGAAGCATGACAGATTGGCAGAAATGGTTTTACATTTTGAAGCATGCTTTGTGTCCTACCAGTCATCTGGGGTGAGGGAGGAGGGAAGTGTTTAATCAGTTATGCGTTACCATGAACATCATGTCTGATCAGAAAAGGGGGAGAAAATCAAACACATCCCACTGGTTATGGGGATTTGGGTCTTTCTAGTTAGTCTTTAGTGAAAACAAAAGCAACAAAAATTGTTTTTTGGCTGTTAAGAAGTACTTCCTCCCACAAAGGCAAAACAGTGAGTGCCCAGGTGCACAGATGTACACACAAACACACACACACACCTGCAGTGCCTGTAATTAGACTTTGGTTTCCTGACTCAAACCATCATGTTTCTAGGCACTGCCCTAGAGTATTATACACATTAAAGAATATTCCCTGCAAGACCTCCTGTTTTTCTAAACAGTCACTAGATTTCTTATTAAGTGAGTTTAATTTTAGTAGGCTTAAATCCCTTTGCTTCAGATGGTTTCTTTATGTTGTTTGCTTAACATACATATTTGTGTCTGTTTTCCAGGTTTAGCCTATGCTTTGCTGGCAGCTGTTCCCCCAGTGTTTGGCCTATATTCTTCATTTTATCCTGTTTTTCTATATACTTTTTTTGGAACGTCCAAGCACATATCAATAGGTATATCTGTTGGATAACTGAAAGTCTGTGTGTGTGTGTGTGTGTGTGTGTGTGTTCAATAAAGTTGTAAAAAATAAAATTGGAGAAATAGAAAGTGTAGTTATTTTCCATAAATTCAAATTTAAGCAAATAGGAGAAACTCAAATGTGTCAAACACAAGCAGTACTATTTATGGTTAATTTATCCACTCCAATTGGAAAGGAAAGCATTGTTTATCAGATTAGATCTAGAAATGTGTGCCGTGAGCTCTTGACCTATAATTTCATCGTTGCAGTCAACTGCCTGTATGGCCAGGATGAATGATTAATTTGCATAATAGAAACTGAGATGGAAAAAAAAATGATGGCATTTACTTACAGCAGAGGTATATATTCACTATCTAACTAGCCTTAATGGTGCTGAGTACTGGAGCAGATTTGGGGACTAAAAAGTACATTATTTAGATAGAAAATTCTATTTTAGTTTAATTCCACATATCTCTTAATAAGAACCACTCCTTAGAAAAAATATATTGCCGGGACTTTACCAGTTACTTTCCTCTCCCTCTTATTTCAGGCACCTTTGCTGTGGTTAGTATGATGGTTGGTGGTGTTGCTGTGAGAGAAGTGCCTGATGAAATTATATCTCTGGACTATAATTCTACTAATATTACAGATGTCAGGGATACCAGGAGGGTGCAGGTAGCTGTGACTCTCGCCTTTCTTTCAGGAATTATCCAGGTACGTGCTTGCAGTTCGCTGTAAGGGCAAGTTCAGATGCTGCTGCTACTGCTGGGTCATGGTGGATCCCCTCTCAATAGACTTGTGCTTCTGCACTGCTGTGTGTGGAGTACAGGCTGCTTTATGGCAGGCTCATAACAGGAACAGGGGTGGATACACTGGAGACAGGTCTTTGGTGCCTTGCTGGACTGGGAAAATACAGGACCCTCCCTCCTTTCTTTTTTTCCTATCTCATCAGAAAAACTTAACCTGATGTTCTCTTCTCTGTCCATAAATGCACATATGTTTGTCCATAAACAAATACATATGTTTACCCATTTCCCACATTGCACCTGCCAGTGGCACAGAAGATTCAGTGCATTGATGGCTGCTGACTGAACAGTGGCTTTAGAAAAGTTCAGGTTTGCCTGATTTGGCTTGGGCATTGAGGAAAGAAGTGGTGTCCTGTGCTCTGTGTGCTGTATTTGGGCTGATGTTCAGGCTACAGTGGGAGTCACCTGGTTAATACTTCTCTTCTGCATTAGTTGTGTTTAGGTTTCCTTCGGTTTGGATTTGTGGCCATCTATCTAACGGAGCCTCTGGTGCGAGGGTTTACTACTGCAGCTGCAGTTCACGTCTTTACTTCTCAATTAAAATATTTCCTCGGCATCAAGACTAGCAGATATAGTGGACCCCTCTCAGTTGTATATGTGAGTATCTTCATTTACTAAACATGCAAATTCTGCTTTGTCTGAGTCTAGTATGTAAGCTTGTTCCTGCTTTTTTGTATTATATTGGCACTAAGTACAATAATGCTTCAGTATTGAAAATGGGGTATAAGGTCTTTAAGTGCCACAGCAGTATATGAGTATCTGAAAGTGCAGCTCAGGTGTGACTTCATAGGTCATCATGATCTGAGATGGGCAGATTTTAGGATTCTGCTGAATGTTGGTTTATGATATGAACAGATATTGTTAATAAGTCTCTTGTACACGGGGGGGAAATGTGCCACTGAATTGCTTCACTGTAGACCAGGCATGTTTTGCAAAGCTAGGAAATATGATTCTCAGAACTTTTCCACTCCTGAGTGGAAGAAAAGGGAATATCTGAGGTGTTTGTGAAAATCTAAGCCTTTGAGCAGACTGATGGGTCAGCAATAATGAAGCTTCAGGATTTCAACTATGTGTAGGCTGTAGAAAATAGTTTGTGGAAATCTTTTTATATATTTGTGCAGGTATAACAAACCTTCTGGAAACAAGTCTGCATTAATGATTAATTCCAAAATTTGCTGTTTAGTTCACTAAGCTGAGAACCAGACATACTAATTGCCAAACAAATAGGAGAGAAGATACACATTCAAGATGTATACTACCAGGACATCTTGAATGTATAAAATCATGACAGATGCTGTAATTTTCCATCTGCTTAAAGAAGAGTGTGTTCATTTTCTTTCAAAGACCTCTTCAGAGGTTATTTATTTGTTAATGCAGGAGAAGAAGGAGAAGTAATTGGTATGGGGAATCATTTTCCCTTTAGCAACTTGGGTGTACCAGCAAACCTTCTTTTCTAACACCCTTTTTTTTAATAGTGTTTTCAATTAAAATGTATTTGAAATAATGACCAGTTCAGCAGGGTTGCAGAATCACTGTTATTTAATCATATTGTTATGGTAACCACAGTGGTTGTATCAGCAGCTTTATTGTTTTAGAACAGTTTATGCAGTTCATGTAAGTAGATGTGACTTGCCAAAGAATATTTTAAGGTATTAAAAGGAGTTTGCATTTATTGCTTTCAGGTAGCTGCCAATGTGAAATATGTGCGAAAATGTTGAGGATAAGAGACATGATTTAGTTTAGACTTTTTCCCCCTTTACAGTTTTTTTCTCCAAATTTTTGCCCCCTTTCAGGAAGACTGATATTTTAAATGATTGCAAGTACATCTCTCACTGAGATACTCTGGTCTTCTGTGTCTTGTGGGAACAGTGGGGATTTTGGTGAGACACTGGTTCACTGTGGTTATAAATGCAGAGTCAAACCAAAGCAAAAAGCACTGTGTAATTTGCTCATTTGTGGCAAATCTCCATGAAGATTATATTTTCTTAGGAATAATTATGACGCTTCTATTGTGTTGCAGAGCATAGCTGCTGTGCTTTCAAATATAACAATGACCAATGTTGCTGCCTTGGTTATTGGATCAACGTGCATTGTTCTGTTGCTGATTGGCAAAGAAATCAATGACCGGTTCAAGAAGAAGCTCCCAGTTCCTATTCCTATGGAGATCATTGTGGTAAGCCAGTTGTGAAGTTTTATGGATAAATTATATAGCTTTTCTAAAGCTGTGGAAACTATCTCATGTTTTATCATATCTTACTGAGCTTGAGAATAACATCTGTTGAACATAATTCGTTAGAACCTTGATCCAGTGGAAGGTTTGGATACTCTTAAAATTAAGGACTAGCGTGCCCAGAGGGTAGGCATAAAGTCCCATAGAAGAATTGAAAAGCAGCTGAAATACCCGCAGTCCTCTATGGCAATGGGTAGATAATATGTTTGTTGTAAAACCCAGGAGTTTGGGCACCTGAATGAATCTCTGCAAGACAGACCTCTGAGTAGCATTTCCCACTTGGAGCCTAAGAGCTCAGAAACCCCTCTTGAAGGAAGGTGCTTACAGATGCCTGTTCAGAGGTTCTGCAGGGCTTGCTCACTTTTTGAAATGCAGTAGTAGAAAGAAGAGCAGGAACCAGCAGGACTTACTATTTAGCCTTCCTTTCCCTGCTTCTGAGACTGGTAACTGACTGCAGCGCTGATTCTGTTTCGAACAACTATTCTAAAATATATGGGTAAAGCAAACTATCTTAATACACATAAAGCCTACATCTCAGACAACCTTTCACCTTTAAAAGGGATTGGATTTAAAAATGAGTTCCTGGATAACTAGAGCTCTCAAACAACCTCCACAAAATGGAGTCAAGAGAGGGAATAACTGAAGGCACAAAGAAAAAGGATGCTGGTGAGACAAGAGGGAGGTGGTGTAGTAGGGTATTGTTTGATAGTAAGGCAGTAGCAAAGTCATATTAGACTTTCTCTGCTGTTGCATCAGTTCTCTTTACAGATAGCAGGCTGTGCACATGAAAATAAGGCAGTGCACACAGGTGTGAATGTCCTTGCATTTAATTTTTCCAATACGCTAATCTGCCTGAGCTTGGCTCAGGCAAAGGGAATTCGAGTGATTTAGATCATACCATAGCATGTTCCATTTAACTGTTTCCAAAAAAAAACTTTATAATATCAGGATGAGTTGGACATGATGGAGGGAAAATCATGATGATTCCTCATTATCTGCTTTTTTTAGCCTCTAACTCTTAAAAAACTGATTGACAAATAAATGTAATCCATTGTATGTATTACTCATAATCAGCTAACCTTTGTGTTTCTTCAGGTGACTTTATCTCTCTTTAGACAATGTTTATATGTGTTTGTGAATTTTTAGGTCATTATTGGCACAGGAGTTTCAGCTGGAATGAATCTGAATAAGTCATACAAAGTTGATGTTGTTGGGAATATTCCTCAAGGGTAGGGATGATACATTCTTGTCAAAAGTATACCTTTTCTGTATTGCATGTAGTTTTTATTATATTAACTTATAAATATTTATTTCATCTCCAAGGCTACGTGCACCAGCAGTTCCTGAGATTCAGCTCGTCCCAGCAATATTTGTGGATGCACTAGCAATAGCAATAGTTGGATTTTCAATGGCTGTATCAATGGCCAAGATCTTTGCCCTTAAACATGGTTACACCATCGATGGGAATCAGGTAAAAGCAGTGAGGTTGCTTTGTTGAAAATTGTCAGTAGCACCTTTGTGACATAGTTGAAGTAGGGTGGGATATTGGCAAATTTTATTTTTTTTTTTATAGTGGAATCGGTTCAGGTTTTTGACAGCCTACACATCTAAAGGCCAGGAATTATTTTAAGTTCTTTTTCTAGCTGTGTTTAAAGTTTCACTTTTAGCTTCATTATGGGAAAGTTGCTTTGTTACACTTGGACATGTGCATGAATATTAATTGTTGGCACGGACATTACTTGACTTCACTGTCCTGTTGGGCAGATACATTTTCTCTGCTTTCTGTAACAGAACAAAGCATGGAATTCCCATGTGATAAATACAGAGCCTTATGTGTCAAAACTATTCTCTAGGGTTTACAAATTCTGAGTAAGTTTTATAGTTTCTTTTTATTCCCACCCACTGCAAATGAGCAAAATGTCATTTTCTGGTGCAGTAATTGGCCCGGTGTGTTACTTAGCATGGTTTGAGTGATAAGGACTATGTTTAGGGACTCTAAATCTAAAATTATATCCCATCCTCACCTACTGTGTCCTTCCTGTGCAATTTAGAATAAATATTGCAATTGGATTATTGGTCAATACCATTGTGGTGTCAAGGGAGACAAAGAGTTCATATACTGTAACACATTTCCTAGAGCACACGTCTGACACAGCACAGATCAGTTCTTCCCCCTTCTCAAAATTACTGTCTTTCTCTGAGAGTAAATGGAGCTTAAATGACTTTTACCTGCAGAGTTCTACATCTGGTCAGATGCCTCTCACCATTAATGTCCTTGTTCTTTGTTACCCAAAGAGAGAAGAGGACAAATCTGTGGCTTCATGAATGGAATCTGCTCTATTTATGTTAATCATCACTGACCTGAGTTAAGCATCTAGGTCTTTTCCTCAGGAGATGCCAGATGCTACTTCTCCCGGGTGTTAAACTGTAGAACTCCTTGTCACAGTATGCAGTGCATGCCAAGCGTTTAAATGAATCAAAAAAGAGAATCAAATGCAAAGAGAAAAACACATTGAGAACTATTGGAAATGTATGACTCAAACCAGTCAGAAATAACAAGATGCAGAGTAGCCTGGGGAGGCTTTGTTGCAAGCAAATCGTTTTGTAGGCAACAGAAACAGCGTGCTGAGGTAGATGGAGCTCTGATCTTACTCATGATAGCAGTTCTTATGTGGGATCTTCCTGATGAAGCAGTGGACACAATTTGGGTTTTTTCATGTAGAGCAGTGGATTACCATCCATGGAAACATAGGCAAGGCTGCTTGTGGTTTTAAACACATAGTTTAGGGTGGGAAGTAAAGAACAGTTTTTGCATGAGAAACCATTTTCTGTGAATAGTCAGGGTTAAAATTCAAATTCTCCCCACGTTGAAGGAATCCTTAAACCAAGCAGTGCTGTCATTCATTTTCGTTTTCAGTCTGATTCATTCCTGTAACGCTTAGGGATGGAAAATGTCTCCCATATTTCATCAGAGACTTTATTTAACAGGTGATTTAACATACACCAACTTGTGCATGTCTGAGAACCACCAGTATAAGCTACAATTAGGTTGCTTGTGCTCAACAATGAAGTTGCTAGAAAGCACTGTAAATAAGGTGTGATTGTTAATATGTTTGGATAGCTCCAGCTGTGTACAGCTGCTAGGTATAACTGCCTTTGTGTTTTTTTACTCTATTGTTTAACACAGGAACTTATTGCCCTGGGAATATGCAATTCTGTGGGGTCATTTTTCCAAACCTTTTCAGTCACTTGCTCAATGTCTCGGAGTCTTGTTCAGGAAAGCACCGGTGGAAGAACTCAGGTATGTAAACCCATTTTGAGCAAAACAAAGTTTACTTTCTGGAGCTCCAAAACTAAAGTCTGAAGCTTAGCTAGATAACCATATTTCTCTGCTTGGGCCAGAATAAATAACTGGAGTTTCCTGTGTTTCAAATTCAGACTTGGCCAAGATAAAAAGCTAGAAACAGCCAAAATTGGTGAACTGAGTGGGAGAATCAAAAGTCATTTGACAGCCAGCCTTGCTGAAAGCACAAGGGTTAGCTAATATTGTAATATTGTAATATTACCCCACTTATACATATTTTCTGGCTTCTTTTGTTCAGATTGCTGGTGCTCTCTCTTCAGTTATGGTTCTGTTGGTAATTGTAGCAGTTGGATACCTCTTTGAACCTCTTCCACAGGTAAGGGTGTTTTGCATGTTAGGCATTGCACTGTCGGTGAACAGAGGCCCAGTATTGCTTAAACTAGAGATTGTAGGAGGGTTAATAAGCAACATAGTTAGCCCTTGATCCAGAGCCTTTAAATTTTGTATGCATTTTTGCTGTAAGTTAACCTAGAAATAATGTTTTGAAAGATACAGCATGCTTTTTGTTGTTTTTTTTAATATTGGATATCCTGGTCTTTAGAACATAAGGATGATGTTTTCAAGCAATTCTGCTTTAAAATTGTTCAGGTTTGAAAAGACCTTTAAGATCATTGAGTCCATCTGTCAACTGAGAACTGCCAAGTTCACCAATGAATCATGTCCCCAAGTGCCACATCTACATGTCTTTTAAATACCTTCAGGGATGGTGGCTCCAACACTTCCTGGGTAACCTATTCCAGTGCTTGACAACCATTGCCATAGAGAATTTTTATCTAGTCTAAACCTCTCATCCTGTCAGTTTTTACTTGGGATAAGAGTGCACTTTGCTACAACTTGCTTTCAGGTAGTTGTAGAGAGTGATAAAATCACTCCTGAGCCTCCAGCTCCCTCAGCTGCTCCTCATCAGACTTGTGCTCCAGACTCTCACCAGCTCCATTGCCATTCTCTGGCCACACTGCAGCACCTCAATGTCTTCATTGTAGTGAGGGGCCCAAAACTCAGCACAGGATTTGAGGTGCAGCCTCACCAGTGCTGAGTACAGGGGGGTGGTCACTGCCCTGGTCCTGCTGGCCACATTTGATTGCAGCATAGGAGTTCTGGATTGAGGCTAAAAACTTAAAAGTAATAGTTTGGCTAGTAGAGGGTTGGGGCTGGGCTGTGGCTCAGCATAATGAGTTGTTTTTGTGGCACTTGTACTTACTTGCATAAAAATATATTTATGTGAATAAGTATAATCTGACTTGTAAAAAAAATTTTGTTTCTGGTGATGTGCAAAGGATGATACACAATTCCTGTTTCTTTTTATAGAAGTTGGACCTTGGGTTACACCTATGTGACTGTTACATGAATTGTTTCAGTATATTGTAGAGAAACTTGAAACTGAGATTACAGTCTCCTGCTTCGGGCACTATAAGTGTAGCAGCATGGAGCATAGACACATCTGATTTGTCTTGCTGGGAAAGAGTAAATCAAACTGTACTGAATGAGGTTGCCATTTCTGCAGCTGCAGTAAAAGTGTGTGTCCACTGAACTGCTTGAAAAGTTGTGGGTTTTTAAACAGAATGTCTGTTCAGTGGACTGAACATTGTATCCATTGTACAAAGCATAGAAATACAGTTATTTGTGATACTTTGAAGTTCTTATTTGGCATTGGGTTTATTTTGCTTCTGAAAATTGCATTTCTGTATTGTTCTTAGACAGTGCTGGCAGCAATTGTCATGGTGAACCTGAAAGGAATGTTTAAACAGTTTGGAGATGTCGCACACTTCTGGAGAACCAGTAAGATTGAACTGGTGAGTAATGCACAGCTCAGTGCCTATATTCCACTACATTAAATTTGTTGCTACTCCCAAAACGGGGTAAAAACTTATCAAGGAGTTAGAAATTGGTGTTGCATTGCAGATGATGTTAAGACATGGTGCTGTAAGTGCCCTGGGAGAGTGATCTGTTGCAGACAAGAATATTTTTGTTGTTCAACAACCTTGTAACTCAGGTCAGAAGTAGTTTGGTTGCAGTAAAAGCAAAGCTCTGGCGGTGTTGCTATAGGAATTGCACTGCAGGCTGTGGGAATGTCTGAGAGGAATCTGAAAAACAGAGTAACAAAGAAAACTGCTTGAGGGTATTTGCCATCTTTTAAGACAAACCAAAAACTGGGCTGGAGTCAGGCAGCATTAAGAGTGCATTGGAAGGAACATTTTGGTGGCATTTTTCTCCTGGACTGATAGAACTAAGTGAGACACTACTTATGGGCCTTGAATATTTATTTTTTTTTTATCCTAAGGTATTTGGATTTTGATGGTAGCACAGGATTCCTTGGAAAACAGGAGATAAGGCATTAATGTGACAATTTGTCAGATGTTACATTAGAGCACCTTAACACCTTAAGGCAATTCCAGTCTGCTCTCATGATGGATTACACTATAGCCCATTCCTGAACACAAGTGATACATGGGGTTTGAGGTTGGATTATGTTGTTGTTTTTGTTGTTAACAGGAAAGGATGCATAATAATTCAGACCTTCTCTTTGTTTTAGGCCATCTGGGTGGTGGCTTTTGTGGCTTCTCTTTTCCTGGGACTAGACTATGGTTTGCTTACTGCAGTAACGTTTGCAATGATAACTGTTATTTACAGAACACAAAGGTCAGATTTCTTCTTTATCAAAATTAGTGTTTGCTCATCTTCTGTGTGCTTTTGTTTGTTTAAGGGGTGCCAATAAACAGAAGTCCATTCCACCCTCTCATCTTCATCCAGTATAGAATTTGCTTCCTAATGTAGGTCAGGCCCTTTGGCTCTGATCCAGGGTTCACATTTTCTTTTTCTGAGAACACAACTTCTAGAGGGCATGAACTTGCACTTTCAATAACAAACAGAAGACTTTTGATTTCTTATCCTGGTTAGTCTTTTTTTTTTTTACTTATTTATTCTTAGAGTTTAGAACTTTGAATCTGCTTGCTGCCAGTTTCAGTACATGATTGTGTTTTGTGTGCACTACTTGTCATGGACAAGCAGAAGTTGTGTCCAGTTATCAGTAGATGAATATTTAGGTATTTTATAAGAAAGTTCTAATTCATCAAAAAAACTGTGCCTGTTCTTGTAGTTTTTCAAATCGCTTCTCCCCATTGAAAGTGAAAAAGCTTTTACTGTGAAGCTTTCCAGGTCTACAGGGAAATGATTTCTTGCATGTGTGGATTGGACTGTCACATAAGGCTTCTGGGCTCAACATCTGGGACATCTAGGTGGAAACTCTGTAAAACTCTTGGTTTTGGTCTGCATTGGAATGAAAGCAAATTCTGAGATTTTTCACTCTGCATAACAAGATTATTTTTCTGCCATCTGTATACAGTTTTGTTTTTGCAAACAGTAATGTACTTTGCTTTGCAGAAAATGATAGTATTACACTGCTAACTTTAAAAATTGTTTTTGCACTGACAGAAGCAAACTGCTTTCTTATTGTGTTCTGCCAAAAACTAGTGACTGCATTTGACCATGTTTAGATACTCCTGTACCAGACAGGCCCTGTACAATGACCACTGAAAATAAGTTTCAATCTGTATCAGACACTCACTTTTCCTCTTTATAGTTGATAATACTGTAACATTTGTCTCCATGTCTCTCTAGTCCTCAATACAGAATCCTTGGTCAGATTCCTGACACTGACATCTACTGTGATGTGGAAGAGTACGAAGAGGTAGGAGTGTGTTCTTCTGCACTGAGGAGTTTAATGTGGTGGAGCAAAGACAGCTGTGGCAATTTGCTGCTTAGCTCTACCACACTGCACATACAGTGCTGTCTGCCAAGCATTCACCTGTGTTGAAGGGAAAAAAGATAAATTTTGGTTTTAGTAGTAAAAGCTGTTTTGTTAAAAATGTGAGCTCTTTGTACTGCATGTACATTTGACCAGGAAGTGATCAAAGGTAACTTTTTACTAGCTGCATCATACTAGCTTGTTCAAAATGGTAAGGTTTATAGGAATACCACTGCTAAACCTCCCATAGAAACAAGTGCATACCAGGCCACCTTCTTTACCTGTGTGTCAGTGTTGCATGAAATCCATGGAACCCAGCATGCAAACTTGCATGTCCTTCAGAATTGCATGAACTGTTCCAAACAGCATCACCCTGCCTCGACCTGTCCCTTGCTCATTAAATATACATAATTAATGGAACAACTGCTCACCGTGCACTTAGATTCTTATAAATGTCGTCTTGTTCAACCAAAAGTTGGTGAAAGCATTGTATTTTGTCAGTGTAACGGATATAAATGGGCTGTATTTATTCACAGACAGCAATAACAATTTTCTGCACTCTGTGCCGTGTTCTTAGAGATGCTGCTGTAAAGGCTCCATCCCCTTTACTGAGGAACCAGTCTGTAAAAGCCTGTGTGAAAAGATGCTGTAATATGAAAACACTCTCTCCCCAGCAATTCTGCTTTAAATATGATGCAAAGCAGAAGTGTATTGGGCATGTTTAGAGCTGTTTGTAAAGGAGAGGAGACTCCATTTCTTTCACACTGAATGCAGTCAGCATTTCCTCCTCCTGGGTAAAGATGGGGTTGGCAGCATATGGCAGGCTGGGTCTCTGCTGCTGGCCGCGTCATTTGCATGTAAAATGTCAGAGTTCAGCTTGTCTGGAGATGACTGCATTTAGAGTATGACCCGTCTGAAGGTCTGGTTAAAACCAAAGATTTGAAAGGTTGTTTTTCTTGGTACTTGAGGAGTCAGGAAGGAAAAAAGAGAGAAAGAGGGAAGTAAGTCGTTATGCCTGTAGAAAGGGAGGCTAAAAGGACGCAATCCTAGATCTGCATGATTTGCTCACGGTAGTACCAGCTGCAGGGTAGCAACATCAGAGAACTGCAAATATTTAATTCCTTTTTATGGCTGTACACTTGGTTGTTATGAAGAAGGAGAAACGTTACCAGGCATTAATTGTGTGCAATATTACACTGGGAAAGGGGGAGGTACTGATCTTCTGGTTGGCTTTGCTTGCAACAGTGCCAACCTTGTTTATTTGACACATGCTGAGACCCATTCAGGGTTGGCTGTTGCTCTGCTGCATGTTTGTGTGTCTCGTGATCGCATAAGTGCTTTTCTTATATTTAACTGTGCACATCCAATATTTTCCTTAGGTTAAAGAATATCCTGGAATAAAAATATTTCAAGCTAATACATCACTTTATTTTGCTAACAGTGAGTCATATGCAAGTGCACTGAAGAAAAAGGTGAGTAAAGTAAATTCTTTAATGTCTGTGTCTTGAAAATTCAAACTGGCTTCTGAAACACACTCATCTTTCAGCTCCTTTTGTGTAGGCCCTAGCACAATGTTTCTAAGCCTGTGGCCCCTGGTGATCAGTGATATATGAGAAGGTGACCCTCGAGCCAAATACAAATTATCTTAGGAAACAACAACATGGTGGGAGGGAATAAACAGACGAAGTGTAGCTTAATACTGAGTGTTCATGAATGGAAAGTCTGATGGTTGCAGAGCACAAACAGGTCAAATATTTTTTTTTAGAAGGAAATTAGTTGCTGAACTGAAAGTAAAATGGGAATAAAAGTTTCCTTGTTGGGTGACTAACTGTACCAGACTGCAAGACCATGGAATACTGTGGGCATTTAATGACGCTCATGGGGAACAAATTACCTGCATACAGAGTATGCCCACCTCTGTCTAACCAGTGGTTTGGCTGGGTGGGAATGGCAATGCCAGAACTGCCTGACCCACTCACCATTGCACCTGTACTAACTTCTGAAAAATTTTTCTGTAGCTCCCATGATGAGTCTTATACAAAACAGGTGGGTGGTGCTGACCCTCACAAAACAAGAGATATTAGTGGTTATTGTCCAAATGCACTTCTCTCCCCTTTGCTCTCTGCACTCAAATCAGCATTCAATTGCAACACAGCACTCTCTGATTTCAAGAAAAGAATGAGATGCATCTCTCCCTCATCTTGTTAACACAGTGCTTGCCAAGATTATTCCTTTTTACTTTATACTGTTCTTACCCCTTCCAAGGGAAGCTGAACAATGCAGGCTTGTGTTTTAAATTTATGACAGTGATTAATTCGGTGCTAGTTGATACTGCAATGTCGTCCTAACAAGCTGAATCTCCTCAGATTGTGCTTTCCTCTGTGACAGACTGGAGTGGACCCTTGTGCCATATTAGCAGCGAGGAGAAAAGCCCAGAAGAGACATGCCAGGGAAATAAAGGCAGCAAATGAGCACCAAAAGAAAGCTGTATTGAAACTGGTGAGTTCTGCGGTAAACATTGACCTGCTTTATCAGAGAAGATGCTGCTTTCTGGGGTTACCATTCTTGCTTATGCAAGGTGCAGAGTGCTACTCAGGTAGGAGGAAGGCTTAGGGAGCAAGCGCTGTGTGGTGGAGACAGGTCACTGAAGGAACAGCGTAAGGATCAGAGGCCCATGGCTGGATTGGATACCTGTGTCAGACCTTGACTGCACTGAGGTAGCACACAGTGGCACAGAGCCTCTCCACGCTGTCACACTGTCTCAGCAGTGGTGTTGGCAGAAATCAGAGGGACCCTCCCTCTGCCCCTCCCCCTGCACTTGTAATGATCACGTAGAAATACGATATTAATATCGTAATAAAAAGGTGCCATCTTCACTGCTGATCCTGGTGTGGCTAAGTGGGGCAGGCACACTGAGAGGGGTTGTTTGGGACATGCTTGTGCCTTTATGCAGGTTTAAACTTATCCCCGTGGTGGGAGCTGGTGTGTGCTTTTTACAGTGAGAAGCCAAAACCAGGCCTAACTTGAGAGGCCAATTGCTGTTTCTGTTGCATATATAGGGCGTGACAGGATCAGCAGGGATAAGGAAAGGAAACGGAGTAAAAATGTATGAAGAGGTGTCAGTGTTTGAAGGAAATGGGTAATTCACTGCTGAGATAACAGCTTTAAGCTGCTTGTGTGTGACTGTAGAAAGGCTGGACATGAGAGAATAAACCTTGATATGTGCAGGATACAGAAGTATGCAAAGCCAGTTTCTGTGGGTCTGAGGAACTGAACACCTAAAGGCTTAAGGAACAGCTCAGTGTGGGGAGGAAGGGGATCTATGTTGAAAAAGCACTGACTGTCATTAAGCTTTTTTTATCCTCTCTCACAGACTAATGAGGTAGAAGCAGGTGTAAAACACGAGATAGCAAATGATGACTTACCCGTGAATGGAAAATTTGCAGATTTGAGTGTACAAGATGTATCTCCTGATGAGCATGAACATTTCGTGGAGATCAAAACCAGCATCCACTCTTTAATTCTGGATTTCACCCCGGTGAACTTTGTGGATTCAGTTGGAGCAAAAACACTAAAATCAGTAAGTAGGGCCTTTTTCCCCAGAAAACCCCATAGAAAACTTTTGAGATACCTAATAGGGAACCTGTCAGCATGAGACATGAATGCCCACTCAAATACAATCCAATATTTCACCTAATCTCTGTTTTAATTCTTAGTTTTAAGAAGTTTTAGCTGAATACTGGGGAGTGTGGACTGTGCAGCTTTCTCAGTATTTGCCTTCCAGAACTGTGATGTGTACAATGATATGTGTGCATTTAACTTCAGATTCACTCTGTTGCAGATTATAAAAGAATACAAAGAAGTTGGTGTCTGTGTCTGCATTGCCTGCTGTAGTGGTGAGATGAGATTTCTTTTTTTCTTTTTGTGAGTTTTATCTCTTTCCCTCTGCTCCCAAACTTTCTGCTGCCAGGTGCCTCGGTAGCATCAGCACTTACTGCACATAAAATTGGATTTGAGGACAAGCAAGTCCCTGTGCATTAGAGCCTTCACTTTAGTGAAGGTAGAGCACTGATGTAATGAACACTGTGAGCAGTAGATCATGCTCCCATTTCTTCCAGCTGGCCAGTTGTAAATGCCACACCAAACTTTGTGTCTTGAAGTTGTTTTAGTAATGGAATAAGGAGAAAAGCCTGAAAGGTTCCAAGCTTCCAATATTTGGAATTGTAGCATCTTCTGCCAAGAATATGGCTCTGTGTATGTCTGGATAAGAGAATTGCCTGTTTGGAGTAGAAGTAGCATGGGATCCACCTGGCTATTTTAAATATTTTAAGTAACAGCAAGTAAGAGAACAAGTTGTTATCTTCTTCCTGAGATGCTGATTCCTTCCATCTTTGTACTTAAGTAAGTTTATTTGCTGATGCCATGTTGGGTTTCTGTTTTGTAGGCCCTGTTATGAATGAGCTGACAAGACTGAACTTTTTTGATAACACTGTTACGAGAGAGTTGCTGTTTCACAGTATTCATGATGCTGTCCTTGCTTGCCAAGTGAAAGATGGGTGTGCTTTCACAGACTGACCTCTGAAGAGTGGCATCAAGCAGAATGGAAGCCAGATTTATGCTGATGGAGACTCTTACTGAATATTTAATTTGCACAGTTTGAAGAGAGCCTAAGGCTGTTTGTATCTACGGGTATAGGGTGGTGCTTATTTTTTGTAGGAAGAGTGGATAAGGAATTGGAAGCCTTCATGCTCTTGAATATTTTCCTTCAATCAGGGTATAGCCTTCTAACAATAGACAAGCACAAAATTATGCAAGAAAAGAAAATTCAGTGTATTCTGCTGCAATCAGAATCTGGTAGACAAGGTGACATTCCTGTTCCTGTTGAGAAAATGGGCACTTTAATTCACTACAAGTGGGATCTTGCAGGAGGTAACTGTTCTGCAAGTGCAATACACTGTACCAGTGTCTTTACAGAACTTTTTTAGATGGCTTTTAAAGCCTGATGTCAACATCTGCATACAACAGATTCATTCAATTTATAATAATCTGCCAGCTGAATTAATGAATTCATACTGGTGGCATTTAACTGCTGCTGTTTATAACCCTGGATGGTACAGTTGTGGGTTTTTTTTAAGATCTAACCTGTCTCAACTCTACTCAACTTTTCATTTTTGCTCTAAGTGAACTTGGAATCAGAAACTCATTGTTTAATTATTACATTATCTATATGGTACTTTCACTGCCAAACAGACTTTCTAGAAAAGAATAAAATTAATTTTAAGCTAAAATTAATTTAGCTTCAAAATTTGAAGACAAAACTAGTTTGAGGCAGGAGTGAAGTCTATTTAAATTAAGAACAGGTGCCCTAGATGCAGTCTCTTAAGCTGGAATGAAAACATAGACATGGTCTAAAGTCTCAGTGGTCCAAAAAAAATGAGAAGCATTTTTCTTTTGCCCATCTTCCAGTAGTGCTGCTTCTGCCTCAGCTTTTAAGTGCTTTGAGAAATAGAGTTCAATAGACCTCAAAAATGTTACATGTTTGGGGTTTTTAGAAGAAACAGTAGTGTGAGGGTTTTTTCTGTGGTACTGCCTCACTTCAGGTGTGAGATGAAAACCTTGAAAATGGAAAACATGTAAAAGAAAGAAATCTCCAATGTGTTTCCCTCACAACAGTCACTGTGAAGCTCAGCAGAGGTAGGAATCTGAAAATGTTTCTCTGCAGGTTATTTCGACAGCTCAGGGGAAGTGGGACATCAGTGACATTTCATTGGCACCCTTAAATCACAGGCTCTGTGCATAAGGGAATTCAGACACCTTCCTCACTTCTGATCACAGAATGTAACACTTTTATTTTGCTTCAGGCTCTGTTGTGATTAGGGCTTGCTTCAGGTAAACCAAGTTTCCCAAGAACCAGGGAAGTCAGGGAAGATGTTGTATTTCCTCAGACTCCCCTGCCAATAGGTATAGGAAGCTTTCTGCATCAGAAATTACTGCTTAGCTGGAGTTCAGAGGATGGAGTGCATGCATGTTAACACATTGTGTGTGCTTATTTAAACAATTTTTGGTACATTTTATAATGTTAACCAGTTCAACAAGCCTTTGTATCTACATACAGTATATTTTTCTACTTTCAGCTTGTCGCAGCTTCAGTTTTTAACTCCGTAGTCTCTTCAGTTCACACTGAAATCCTGTCTACTTCCAAAATAAAGTGATGTCACTTGTCAAAATTGTCCACATTGTCTTGGTGAGATTGTATGAGGGACAAGCTGAGGCCCCTGGACACAAGTGTCTGTTGCCAAGGGGTGGGGCCAGGAGGAGTTGACACCTCCAGGCAGGTCTTCCCTGCTGTGCCAGTTCCTGCTCCTCATGTCCTTTAAACCTGTAACAGGGCTCACTTCCTTCCCCTCTCCAGTTTGTCTCCATGGACAGGGTAGTGGCTCCACCCCTTGGCTGCTGAAGCCCCACCACAGCAGATGTCACTGGTAGCCTAAGTCTGGTTCGATGCTGCTTAACGATCAGGATAATGTTCCTTTCCCCCTCCTTTTTTGCAAGAGTACTGATGGTATAAATCATCAGCAAGATCCAAACTCTTTTTACATACTTCAGTTATCCTTCTTGAGTAGAAGGCACACTTGACTTCAGGTGCTGCTCCTGGTAAATAGAGATACTGTCAGTGCTGCTCTCTCAATCACCTTCCTCTTGGGCTTAAAATGAAAAGCATTGTGTCCTATCAATAAACTTGCATCTCTTCCCCGCATATTCTTCCCAAAAAGACACATGACCATTGAGCTGAGCTTTTCAGCAGGCATGGGTAAAAACTCAGAATGGCCTGCGTTTGCTTTATCAAGATACTGTCACCAACCAAAATCCTAACCCAGTGCATGTGCTGTGTACACTCTCCCTATTGCACACAATTCTTCTTCAAAGAAAATAAAAGTTGCTTCATAATTTAAGCTTGTTAAATTGATGGCAGTTGTATCAAAATGAGACCAAATAAAACTCTCACTTCCAAGACAAAGCAGTTCCCAAAAACATTTTTTCCCTCAGTTATTTCTTCAAGCTTTTTCCCCCTGCCCCAAACCTCTTCAATGCAACACCCAGCTCTACAGGAACATGTCAGATAAGTGAGGGTCAACATTTAAGGCCTGTTGCCAACAACTATCAGCCACTGCCCAGCTATGGAGCATCACATCTCTGTCAGGGTCATCCTCTGTGTATAGCAGCATCTCAAGTCATACAGTGTATCAAAGTGCACACTAGCAGGCTGATGTCAAAGTGTTTCAGAGCAGGATCAGGCAAAAGCAATCTTCCTTCCCTTAGCACTTACCTCTTCCTCCTTGACCCTCTTACTATTTTATAAGAAACACAAAGAATCTCAACAAAAAGGATGAAGAAAACCACTGCAGAAAAAAAAAAGCAGCTGTGATGGTACCAGAGCATTCACTCAGGGAGAGAAAAAATGTCCTTTCATGTTCTCCCTAAGCTGGGCAGTGACTCAGACCACCACACGTGCCTTCCCATGGCAGCTCCCAATTTTTCTTGGGGCACACCTACACCTCAGTGCTGAGCATCACTCAAGCATTTCTCAGTACACCCAGAAACTTAAGGATCCTTCACACCTCTGTGGGTCAGATTACAGATTTTGGGTTGTAAATGGTGACCAGAAACCCAAACTTGGGATGTCTAACACTGCCCAGGTATCTGATTTAAAATTATCTCACTGGTTTAGTTGTGTTACCAGAATCTCTTTGGGATTTTTTTTCCTGCAGCAGCAACACTTCAGTGGTGTAGAACACACCTGCACTGAACACACACCTGCTGTTTGGAGCATTTATTTCTGGCTTTCAAGAACAAAAACACGAATTACTACACTTGTATTTGTGCTCCGCAAAAGGTTTAAGAGGAACATGAAAAACATTCCCAGGCATTAGTTGTAGGTCATGTAGCGGGGGGTAGCACTGAATTTCGCGTAGGATTTAATGACTTTGTTCACTGCTTCCAAGAAATCCTTCTCCGTTGCGATTTTCCGGCGCGCTCGGATGGCAAACATTCCTGCCTCCGTGCAGACACTGCGGATCTCGGCGCCTTGGGAAGAAAGGGATAAACCAGTTCAACACTGACAGTGGAGGCAGAGCACGTGGAGAGTTGTTTAAATAACTGAACACATTCCTCTCACCTGTGCTATTGGGACACAGCCGAGCCAACAGCTCAAACCTGATGTCTCTCTCAACACTCATGGAACGAGCGTGGATCTTGAAGATGTGAGTTCGCCCCTGGAAAAAAGGGTGAAGGACAGAGGTGTTCATGCCATGAAAAAGCTGCAACTGTCCACATCCACATCTTGTGTCTGCTGCCCAGATATAGTTTCCCACATCTGAAAATGTTTAAGTTTCCATGATACAAATTTAGGAAAATAACTTTAAAAATAGCTTTAGTCATGGAAGTATCTCAAGTAATCTCTTTCAAAAGAGCCAAACAAAACACATTCCAACTTCTGAACTGTATCATGGATCTGATGATAGGATTTTTTATCTGTTGAGGCAGGAACACACAGTGATTACAGCTGTTCAGCAGCCTTCTCAGCCAGGGGTGGGATCTGTGCAGTGTGGGAAAACCTTTGGAACATTTTTAATCCCCCAAATTTTCAAGTAGTTTCACATCAGTTAAGAGTCCTGCTTTTGCTAATTCTCATGAACCTCCAGACAATAAAGTCCCATCTGAAGAAACACTCTGGCATCAGAACACACTTGGCTGTGGAAGAGCGTTCTCACCTCCAGGTCGGGCAAGCTGAACTCGATCTTCCTGTCCAGCCTGCCAGGCCTCATCAGCGCCGGGTCCAGAGTGTCGGGTCTGTTTGTGGCCATCAGCACCTTGATGTTGCCCCGGGGGTCAAACCCATCCAGCTGGTTGATCAGCTCCAGCATCGTGCGCTGCACCTCGTTGTCACCCCCGGCCCCGTCATCGAAACGAGCACCTGGAGAGGGGACACAGGAATTCCACTGTGAGGGGAATGATTTTAGATTGTACCCAAGTATTTGTGATGAGTTACAAAGGTGTGAGAAGGTTATCTGGAAACAACACGTTTCAAACCAAGAGTGAGTGCTGCTACCTGTCAGTTAAACCAATTGCTGGATCTTCATCCTTAGTACCAAAGGACCCATATCTCCCTGTGTAACAACTGGCCAAGCTGCTGGAATTTATAAATGTAGTTTGTTTGGTTTGCCTCCCCTCAACCAAAATCCTCCCTCTTCTGTGTAAAAACTGTCCTACTTCAAAGGACCTAAGCACTTCCTTTGAGAAAAAAAATTCAGTGTTCAGGCAGGAATAAAGATTTGGTGTGTAGGCCAGAAACTGAAGGGGATTTAAGTTAACAATACTTGTTTGCAAACACAATGGAGAGATTCTTCATGGAAGTTCAAATGTGCAAAAATGGCTTCTCCTTGGAGCTATGTAAACCACTTCCTGGCAGCTTCCCGGACATGGGGTATGCTGGGAGCAGTTTTGCTCACTCAGTGTTTACAAGCACATTTCTTGAAATGCAGCACTCCAGATGAAGAACTACAACATGAAAAGAAAACCTGGAAGTTCTCATGTGGGATTAGAACTATAGCCACTAATAACATACCTCCAATGGCATCAATCTCATCAAAGAATATAAGACAAGCTTTTTTAGTTCTGGCCATTTCAAAGAGTTCACGAACCATTCGAGCTCCCTGAAAGCAAAAAAATCAAGATTTTGTTATAGATTTGAGGCACAGTAAAGGAAAGCCATAAAAAAAAAATCAAACTTTTCATGCTCCCAAACACTTCTAAGTTTCCAAAGAAAAAACTCTTTTTTATTTGTTTTATTTGTGGACATTCATAAAATGGATGCTTTAAAGCAATTACAAAGGAGCGAAAAATTACTGCTCTTAAACTCAGAAGTAGAGATGAAGTAATTTACCTCAGGGTCAATTGAAAAATAAGTGGCAGAGATGGGAACAGAATCCTAATCCCAGAATCCCTCCTGAACCCCAGACTGAACTCTGCACTGCAAAATCCCCATCAGTGACAGCAAACCTCAGGTCCTTTCCCCGACCTGCAGCGATTTGTGTGACAGCTCCTCCCCTACCTCTATCTGCAGCATCCAAGTCCATCCATCCCTCATCCCCACTGCGGTGTCTGGTCCCCGTAAGGAAAATCCCTCCACATTCCTTCAAGTATCTGCTCTTACCTCTCCCACATACTTCTGCACCAGCTCAGACCCAATCACTCTGATGAAGCAGGCATCAGTCCTGTTGGCAACAGCACGGGCACACAGGGTTTTGCCTGTGCCAGGTGGCCCAAACAACAGCACTCCTTTGGGAGGCTCAATCCCAAGGTTCACAAATCTTTCAGGCTGTAATGGAGGGAGACAGAAGGCGAGGTTATGTGCAAATTAAAGATTATGTGCACCAAAGTGTAAATACAAATTAAGAAAATCATCAATGGAGAGCAGTAGAAAATGGGCTAAGCTGGATTTCACTTGTTAAAACCAGACTTCCTTTCACTCAGCTGTTTACATTCAGCTACACTGTCTTTTCTTGCTTTTTCAGATGCTAACAGATGACCAGAATACTTCAAAAATAATAAAGGTTTCAATATGGAGGTTACTCACATGAAGCAGAGGGGTTTCGACCACCTCTCTCAGCTTTTCAATCTGCTCTTTACAACCACCAACATCACTGTAAGTGACATCAGGCTTTTCTTCCACCTGCACAACAAAGAGGTGAGGGAGCAGTTACCAGCCTGGCACTGTGAATCTCTCCAGGCTTTCACAGCCTGGAACAAAACCCAGCTAAAGTCATCACAGCTACAAGACAAAGCAACGTCCAAGTAAATAAAGGGAGTTCTCACTTGCATCATGGTGACTGTGGGATCAATCTTTGGAGGCAAGGGGATATGGATTTGATACTTGTTTCTGTCCACCCTGGTCAGAAAGCATAAAGACCATTATTTAAGACCAGTTAATTAATCTGCAATGTAGAAACAACTCTGTAAATGAAAAGGTGAATTTTTAAACTGTTCTTTTCTCTGGCATCAAGACAGCCCAGCCCTGAAAGCTAATAGTCAGATGAGCTAGAAACTGGAATTCTTTCTACAGAAAATTTTAAGGTTTCCAAAACTATTAATTCCAAAGTATTTTGAAAACTAAATTTCCAAATATCCTACAGAGCAAACTGGCAAAATATTGATTCTCAAAATTTCATCTCCTCAGTGAACATTTTCTGGCTGCCCTGTAACTGTGCAAGTGCCAAAGCAGAAACAGACTCTGGGCTAGGCAGGCTCCCTGAGAACTGGGGCTACTGGGGCCCAGACTGAAAGGCTGCAGTACAGTACATATGGTTTTTGTCAGAATAACATCAAAATCAGAAGATTGATCAGAGCATGCAGGTGAGCTACTGGCTTCCAAGAGAAAGACATTAGTGTTGTAATTTCAACCACGGCAAAAAACTGAAGTAACATGATGGCTGTTGACATGTCAAACTAAGACATGAGACAACTTAGAGAAAGCTTCACTCTCCAGGAAGACTCATAAGAACACAAAGACTCTGCATACCCAACTCTCATGCCTTCTTCTATGTCAGTAGGTGCCACCTGGTCACTGAGATCCACCACGAACTTGGCAAACTGCTTGACATTGATAATGTACTTGGGATCCTCGGAGTCTGCATTGATTATCTTCGTGCACCTAATACAGAACATACAGTTACACCTCCAGGCACACAGACTGGCTTGTTATCTGCATAAGCATCAAGATAAGAGGCTCTATTTTCCAAATATGCCAAAACAGCTGTTGCATTTGTGATTCCATTATTATGGCATCACACAATAGTTGCAGGATTAAGTACAAGTAAAAAGTACGTAACATGGTTCCTTTATGATTCAGTGGTAAACAATATGCACAACATGTGAACCTTGTTTTTTAAAGAACTCTACACATAAGCTATAAATCACATTTTTAACACTATGGAGCTCCACTGAAAGAGGAAGAGCACACTCACCTTGCAACTTGTAATGGTTGCTCACTTTGGAGAGTTTGTTTGTCTGCAGCCAAATCCCAAAGAGCAGGAGGAGCCAGGCCAGTGTCGGATTCCTTGATTCCTGTGTGCAGGACAGACAAGCTGAGGAGGAAGCAGCTAACTGGAACATGAGCCATTCTTCCCACACCAAAACCTTAGAGATAAGCCTGCAGGAAGCTTCTTAAGAGGCCTCCAAACCACACTCCCACACATATCTTTGATGCACTTCCTAAAAAATGAGTTTCCTAAAGAAAGATGTCACATGACATGGAAAGATGTCACATAAACATGGAAATCTCAGCCTGGCCAACCTCTCATACAGTTTTGCAGTGTGGGGATATTTCAGCCTGACACAGATATCACACACAGTGGATGTCTACCTTTCAGAGAAAGAGTGAAACTCTGCAAGTGCTTTCACTGAGGGGAAAGCTGCATTCAAGGTACAGAAGCCAAAGGACTCACACAGATGAAAACCTCCATAAATCTTCCAAAACATGGATATAACAAGTACCATCTCCACAATGGATTTGAAAGAATCAAGGTTATTCTACAAGAGAAGTTGTGGTCTTCCTGGCAGACCTGAGGGCCACTACAGGATTAGCAACAGGGCCACAAACATATGTCAGTGAAACAAAGAAATATTGGGAAACAAATCAATTGCCATTGTTACTGATTTTAACCCAGCTGATTTGAAATGCTAACTGTTCTGCTACACATTTCTTCATTACACAAGGACTGGTACCACTACTTCATTATCTAGTGTCAGAAAGGGGCATTTGTTTCATGCTGCTGCTATATACATAAAAATTACAGTTTTGATTAAAAATGTGTTAAACTACAAAATTACAAATTATTTTGTGATTACCCCTGCCCAATGAGAAAACCCATCACCTACTAAGCAAAAATCTCAAGTTACCAAAAAAAAACCCTGCATTCTTTTGAGAAAAATAACAACAATAAACCAATGCAGAAGGTTTTTAAAATCAGCTTCTTCCAACACTTGTTTTGGTATCTGTGGCTCTTCTGTTGAAAGCCATCTTAAGAAAGGAACATACCAGTGAGCTCATTGATCTTCTTAAGTAGTTGTTGAATATCATCTTCTACTTGCTTGATCTGCCTTGAGTACGTGCTCTGGCCCTGGAAAAGGAATATCACGTAGATTTAGTAACTCAAATTATCACATGTTTAGGAAAAAAACACGAGTGGCTGAGCATCAAGATGTTCAACAGACTGTCCTGGTGCAACAGCCAACTATTGAGCACAGCCAAAAAAGACAGAATCAGGTTCCAGTAACAATATTTCTGTTTGCAAAAGTGCAGTTACACACAACGGACTAATTGTGCAAGTGGAAATTTTCCACATTTGTCGACTTCAAGGACTTGTTTCTCTTTTAAACTTGTTCAGCCTTATTTTTTTAAACTATTTCTTCAGAAGTTTAAAAAGGTCCAAGTAAAAATCATATACAGACAGAATTTTGAATACACTGTCTGAAGACCATCTGTGTGGTCTAACTACCTTACTCAACCTTTCTATCATCCACAGAAGACAGCAGAAAGATCATGGGGCAAATCAGAATTCTTGCTTTTGATAAAATGCTTTTTTTTTTGATATGGACGTGCCTAACACAGGCATATCCAGATCTGAATTTGCTGTACAAGATCTCCCTTGCACACCACTGGTAACAAGAAGAGAAGCCACAGTGGGCACAAGATGTATTTCCGAGCTTTGCAGAGCAGTCTCAGTCTCAACAAAATTCAACACTTCTGCCAAACACCCAAATCCAGACATGCCCTGAGCTGCAAGTTTCATCTTTCAAGAGTTCTTTCATAGAACAACTGAACTCCCCAGTGGAGAGGGCAGATTGGCATTTTAAGCCTTATTGTCCACGGAAAATGCATCCCAATGTTACGTTCCTTTGGACAAGGTCCATGCATCCCCCTCTGACAGCTTTTTAACATGATGCTAAAACCAAGTCAATTTGAGGGCAGGAGGGGCCTGAAAGTCATTGTTTTTATAAACCAAGAGAACTGGTGAGTGAAAAAGCCCTGGTAAAGCCCTGGCTCTCAGACCCCTGTGGTGATCAGCCAGGAGATACAAAACAAAAATAAAGAAACTCTTAATTACTTCCAAGCAATCAAACCCACTGGATTATTTTTAGGGTTGTGCGTTGGGGCCTTCCCACTGGAAGGTGAAAAGGGAGAGAAGATTTTGGCAGGAGAAAAAAGCATTAGGAGCCTAAGCAGGTTTACTAACTACTCCCTGAATACACATCCCTCCACTCCTGCACTCTATTCCCAACAGGAATTGCATTTGTCTTCAACACTATCATACATGTATGATACTTACATATGTTTTCAGCAAGGCAATGTCCCCTTCATCCAGAGCTGAAACAAGACAGGAGAGACTTAGCTTCCAGTTTTAAAAACAAAGTCAGCAGCATCAATTCTGCTTCTAAAAGATGAACACATTTATTTTAAAGGGATTCTCTTGAGTTTCTACTTTTTCACTGAACCAAAGTGGAACAAAAAAGCATCAGACACCCAAGAAAAACAAAACAGCGTCTCCAGCAACTCTCTTCAGTATCAAAATCTGCACCACCCAGAGCTCACAGCAAGTTCTGCCTCTTCCAGCTTCCTATGATCGTAAAAATAAGGGATGGAAGATATGAAAACTTCACATTTTTAAATTTTTGTTTCTAAATGTCTAAGAAAGCACCAACAGAACACTGTCACCACCTTCCACCGGTGATGTCTCTCTTCCAAAAAGCTCAGTGTATGCAAGGAACANTTTCTAAATGTCTAAGAAAGCACCAACAGAACACTGTCACCACTTTCCACCGGTGATGTCTCTCTTCCAAAAAGCTCAGTCTGTGCAAGGAACAGCAACCAAATCTAAGCTGGTCTCAGTAACAAAACATCACTGTAAACTGCTGGTTTTATTATTGTAAAACAGAAAACATGGGAAGGGTCAGACTAAACGAGACAAACAGTCTGACCTAATATCCCTTCTCAAACAGGAAGGTCCACAAACGTGGCAAATACATGGTGAGACCCCACTCCTGGGTCACACAGTATTATTATCCACCCTTAAAAAACTTTGCTAGTGTGAATATTTATGTTGGTTTTCTGAATCCCTGAGAACTTTCAGCAACTTTCAGCAGAATACACTGGAAGGAATCCCCTGGTTTAAATCAGCATTGTGCTGCCTTTTACTTGACTTAAGCCTGGAATCTAAAACTTTCACCTGAGGCTCAGAACTCCCTCAGAAGAACAAGCAGCATTGGCTGTTCCACGTGTTCAGTTCTGCACAGTCCTGCAGGGAGGCTCCAGGGAACCTTGTCCATTAAATAAAAATCCAAAACTCTCTGTTACTGTCACCCCCTGCTCCCTTTCACATCACTTGCCATTTAACACACATTCAACACTCCCTCTCCCTTACCCCAAAAAGCTGTTTCCATCCACCATTCCTGGCCCTCAGTGTCCTCTCTTTTCTAATTCCACCGTACCTTTTTAAGGTAGATGGAGCACAAACCACAGAGTACTGATGACCTGGGTGCAGTATGTGTTATACATACTGCAGAGGACCTGTTGAGCCTTATTTTTTCCCTATTTGTACTATCCCACAGATTTTTTTTTTTATAGCTACTAAACATTGAACTGCTGTAATTTAGAAATCTTTCTTGAGTGGGACCAGCTCAAAGTCCATCACTGATTACATTTTGCCCTGCGTGCGCTCCCAGATGCATCAGTAAATATTTACTAACATGAAATTAAAACGCACATTAAATTGAAATAAAAAGTCACATTAAAGCACAAGGAGCACCCGGGAATTTTCACACTGTGCCGGTGTGCTCGGAAAAATCTTCCACCTCTCCTGCTGCCACGGAATTACTAATGGAAGTGGCAAAGTTTAAGATCATCAAGTCCAACTGTCCACCCAGAACTGTCCACTAAACCTCGTCACCCAGTGTCAGATCCAGACGCCTCTTGAACACCTCCAGGGAAATGGTGACTCCACGCCCTCGCCGGGCAGCCCATTCCAGTGCCCGCCCACCCTAAGAGTGAAATATGTTTTTTCCTAATATCTGAATCTCCCCTGTCTCAGCTGAAGGCCGTTCCCTCTGGTCCTCCCACTGCAGACAGGTAGAAGAGACTGACCCCCACCTCATCACAACCTCCTTTCAGGGAGTTGTAGTTTTTTATTGTGTCGCATTTTATGGGACCTTTTAACTCATCACTGAACCACAAAAAGCCTGGTTTTGTCACGATGGCATTTAGGATGGCTTTTAGGCATGTTGGGAGCCTCTTACAAGACAATCAGACTCAAACAGCAAATCCTCCCTTCTTCCCTGAGGATCTCAGCGGCTCTCCCGACCAGCCCCACACGGTGTTTGTTTTCCCCTCCCCGATCGCTCCTTCCCTGTTCTCCCTGGGAATTCCCCAACCTGGACCCTCACACCGGTGTTTATTTCGGCACTCGAGGGGCAGCGGCCGAGGCCAGAAGGTGCCTCAGAGACATTTCTAATTCCTTTTTTCCCATCCAGCCCCTCGGCCCCGTCGCTCCCGG
>VYXB01009294.1:1058626-1104712 GCA_013397135.1 Pachyramphus minor | reverse complement strand
GTTCGCGAAGCCAAGCCATGAGACCAGGAGGTGGCAAACTTTTCCTCTGGAAAATGAGTGTAACGGCATCTCCTTCAGGTGGCATGTTACTTCAGTCTCTGGTTATCCTGTGGGGATAACCACAGAGACCGTAATGACAGGGGGACAGCACTGTGTAATACCCACCTGGCTGCTTGCTGCCCTTTGGCCCACAGAAATGGTATTTCAGTGTCGGTGTTTGATTGTGCTGCTGGTCCTTCCCCCCACACACACCCCCCTTCTCAACTGTGGGAGGGAATAGTGGAAAAGCCCCCAAAATGGCATACTGACCAAATTCCTACAGGAGTTGTATATCTTCATTAGTCACATGAGCCTGCACTACTTTAAATATTTCGTGTAACTTTTCATACTTGCATGCCCCGTATTTCTGTTCCAGCTGTGCAAAGACTCGGTAACACCTTAGTTTCATGCGTGTAGTACTCTGATGGCCTTCTTCAGGTCTCTGAAGGTTAAGGAAGTCATAAAAATCCCAGATATGGTGGTAGCATCACAGATCTGCCCTGGGCAGCTCTCCTGCTTGCTTGTGGCTTTCAAAGTGCCCGGAGTGTGCGCTGAGAACCACCTGCATCTGTTCTGTTTACTTTATATCTATTAAATAAGCTGGTTTGCTATTTTCTGTCTGTTCAGGTAGGGCGGGTTTTAATGCAACTGCTATGCATGCCCATATTTAACACGGCATTTCTAGATTATCTACTTAGAAAGATCCAAAATAATATTTCTCATTTTATTTTATTAAGAAGAAACCATTCACTTGGTATACAGTAAAACAGCTATACTTGTCCAGATTTTTTTTCATTTTTTGGAAAGACTATTGCATCAGTGAAACCAACAGAGTTAATGATTAGAAGGGATGTGTGTAACTGGAACATTTATTTTCTTCTGTGTGGTCTTCATTGCAAGGCTGTTTTGTCCATCTGATTGAACTTTAGCAGAAATTGGAAAGTCCAGCTTTTGTTTTCAGATATGCAACTGTTTTTTTGTGTGACTGTGGACAGAGCATGACACTTTCAGGCTTTTGTTTCTCCAGTGCCACAGAGGAGACAGGAGTTCCTGCCTTTATAATCTAAAAACTGTCCATGTCTTCTTGCTGCAGACAAGCTGATGGTCGGAAAGTCCTGCGGTCGAGCATACGGGAGTTCCTGTGCAGTGAGGCGATGTTTCACCTGGGAATACCAACAACAAGGGCTGGGACATGTGTGACGTCTGACTCAAAAGTCGTCCGTGACATATTTTATGATGGGAATCCAAAAAATGAAAGGTGTACAGTTGTTCTGAGAATTGCCTCTACATTTTTAAGGTAAAAACCTATTTTGTTGATTGGTTGGTTTGGTTGTTTTTCTTTGAAAACCAAGCACAGCAGTCTTTTAAGTGTATTTCCCTAACAGTATTGTTTGTGTGTTTCTTGTTCTGGAGGCTTGGAATTTCTTTTGCTGGGCTGTAGGAAGCTGTTTTTCTTGCCCAGCAGATGGGATGAGCTGGTGTCTTTGCATAGAGGCAGTTAAAACATTAGGGATGCTAACCTGGTAGAAAGTAAGTCCTGTAGACTTCTTAAGAGATTTTTCATGTTTATGGCTGCACAGAAGACATACTTTTTTTTGATGATAATAGTAGTGGTGGATTGTAGCTCTACCCTTAATACCAATTCCGATGTAGTACTGTCAAAGTTTGGTTGTACTTTCCCTGCCTAATAAGTGTATGAGGTTCCTGCTCCAGCAGAAGCCGTTAGGCATTTCAGGAAGTTGGACTGCTTCCTGAAAGGTAACAGAATATTAGAGGAAAGCGAGGTGTAAGGAACATGTGTGTTCTTATGTATGTGTATATGTGTATGTGTGCTTGTGTGCATACACACATGTGGAAAAACCTCTCATATGCTTGATATACAGTCTAGCATTGAAGTCCAATTTCTGTACACCTACTCAGGATAAGAATTCGTCTGTAGAAGTGGTTTTAAGAAACTTTATTGAACTGGTGTCCAGTACTGGCTAGGGTCTTGATCTGTCAGTTTGGTTCAGGGGATGTGTGTGCTTCCTTACACTGAGCTGCTGAGCCTCATTGGGTTCAGTGTAGGAATCTTGGAGGTCTTTTCTCACAGTCAGTTGAAGGATTGGCCTTAAACTCAAGAGATAATGTGCTGCTATTGCAACAACAGTAAATGGCTTTACTGCATGTAATATCAAATGATGTTAATAGTATCAGATAATTGTAAAACATGTTTTTATTATTTTGAAACAGATTTGGTTCGTTTGAAATTTTTAAACCTCCTGATGAATACACGGGACGCAAGGGTCCCAGCGTTAACCGAAATGATATTCGAATACAGATGCTTGATTATGTGATCAGCACTTTCTACCCAGAAATCCAGGAGGCTTATTCAGATAACAGTATTCAGAGGAATGCTGCTTTCTTCAAAGAGGTAAGGAAGATCAGAGTCTCTTCATAATCCATAGCGATCATCTTTAGGAACTTCACCTGCAAGCACAGATGACTGGAGTCAGTTAATACGTTGTGTCATCTTATTGCCTGAACTATTCTTTTCTTTGAAGAAAGCACTCCTAAGTAGACCTGCTTATTGATGAAAGCAGTGTTGATACTGATCTAACCAATGAAAACAATTTACCTTCTTAATCTTAGATTGTGATTTCCCTGCTCTAGGGGAGCATCCCAAGACTTCTCTCCATTTGCTGAGACTGTCTTAGATTGTGAGAGAAAGTCCTGGCCCTGACTGTCAGATGATCAGTTGACAATACTGAAACATCACTTGAAAAGCATCATCTTATAAAATAGTGAGAATGCTGAGTCACTTCCTGTATCTCATTTTCCAAATTACAAGTAGGAATGTTGACTACAAATCACTTGAGGAGAACTGTGGCTTGTCACCCACTGTGTGCCTGTAGTTGATGGCATGTTTACTTCCTGATGGCAGAAAAGCCATGGGACTTGGGGATCTTTGTGGATGTGTGTGTGTGCACAGTCCTGCCTCTTCCTGTTTTTGGCTGCTTTTCCTAGCCTAGTGACTACTGGTTTTCTTCTGTGCCCCATCCCACTCCCTGCCCGCCCCCCACCCCTTGCATTCTTTTCTCATTGACCATATCTGGTTTTTTGTTTGTTGTGCTTCTCCTGCCTGTCTGCACTTCATGTCTGTGCTAGCACTGCCTCTTGTGTTTTCTGTCATCCTTAGTGGAGACTTTCCAGACTTTTCTCCACCTGAGAAGCATCCCAGTCCCTTCTCTAATTTGACAAACACATCCATCTTTTTTAATAGCAGGGAAGTTCTGTCAGCTCAACTCTAACATGTTTTATGTTTCTTTTTGCACTGTGAAAGAAATGGGGGAAAAAAAAGTAAAAGTGACTGAATTTCCCAGCACTGTCTAAATGCAAACAACATTATCCGTACTTCTCAAATAATTTGTAGCTGTTGTTTAAATTTAAATGAGCATGTTCTTCAGATAGTGCTCTTATTTATATGTGCAAAATACTGTTTTCTTGTTTGTCTAGCAGTAGAAAAATGTTGATCAAAAAGAATAAAGGTCAAAGTGAGTGCAAAGCTGTATCTTTTCTTATCTATATATCCATCTCTGAGTGGCGCCCAAGTTTTAATTGCTTTTGGGCATTCTCATTAGGGGGATTTCTTTTTTACCACAACACTGGTGATGCATTCATACAAAAACATCCAGCAGTAAGGAACTGGCTTACCACTGGAGTGCTTTCATCCCAACCCTGGTGGCCAGGATTTTTTTATTTTTAACTTCTACCGTTTTCTTGGCACAGAGCCACTGTGCAGGGTGTGCCTCTCCTACTGGTTTAGGGCCTAAGTAATCTATTTTGGACACATGTAGCTGGCTGCTGGCTTCCAACTGCCCAACGTGGCAGTGTTCGGGAAAAATGGGTAAAGTACCTCCCACAAGAATATTGTAAAAAGTGGAAGCATGGGATCTCAAGGTGAACCAATAGCTTATGTTCCAGGCATCATTTGTGGTTTTCACTACCTGTCAGAGCAAGATTTGTCTAATTTTTCTTCCTTACCTGACTGCACATGTTTTAGAAAAAAGAAAAATAGAAACATTCTGGATTTGAAGACAGAGGCGTAGAAATGTTCAAGGAGAAACAATTCCTAGATAGGTTTTTGAACCTTAATGAAATTCACTTACACTGCAGTCTGGAGCAAATACGTTGATAGCTGTTTGGGAAGATGAGTGATTTTAGCTATGGAAATAATTTGATTTAAAAGTTTTAGCTAACGGCTACATAAAGTTTTTACTTACAGCAATTTAGTAAAGAACTACTTAGGTTTATTTAAAAAACAGGTTAGTTTCCTGAACTTTACATTTCATAGCACATAGTAGTTCCGATTTGCAGGTGGATTAATATATTTAAATAACTAAGACTACTTTAGAATATTCCACTATTTATTTGGTGGATGGGGCACATGCAGTGATTGCAGTCAAGGATTCCATAAAAATAACTCGAAGTTAAGCAGCAGAAATACTTCTGATGAAGCATGCATTTAGTAAAGAATTGCATTTAAATAAATGCAATTCTTGGAATATTTTTACTTAATCTTGTAGCTTTTTACCACTCTCAGCAAATTGAGGGAAGTGCTTATCAGCACTAAAACCTGGTTGCAGGGAATAATTTTTTTCTGTAAACCATTTAACTTCTGTAAAGCACTCCTACATACTAGGTAAATCAGAAGAGTAGCTTCACACAGGGCTTTGCTGCATATAGTTAATTTTATTTCTTAGACTTCACTTATGTGATCTCCTGCCTGTAGTTACTCTTCAAAATTAACAATAGGCAAAGGAATATATTTGTATAATGGCTAGACTAGTATTCAAGTCTGTCTACAGTGCATTTTAAAGCTATTCAGTTGACTTGCAAGTCAAGCATGGAAGGAGAGAGTAGGAGGCAAATGGAAATGGGAGACAGAATCACAGGGCAGTTACTAACAGGAGAGAGGCAAGCTGTCCTTAAGATGTCTGTGTGTATGGCATACTGCCAGAATCTGCTTCTGTCAGAGCTGTAGAAACATCAGTTCAGACTAGGAAATGCTTGGAAATGCATAAATGTGTTGGAAATACGTTGTGATGAAAAATGAAGAAAAATATATTTGTTTTTAGATAACCAAACGAACCGCGAGATTGGTGGCTGAATGGCAGTGTGTTGGGTTTTGCCATGGTGTGCTGAACACAGATAACATGAGCATCGTTGGACTGACCATTGACTATGGCCCTTTCGGATTCATGGACAGGTCAGTGTGGCAGCATTATCTGAAATGTGCATATGTGCTTGCTGTGTAGAACAGTCCTGGTATTCATGGTTGCTCTAATAGTTTAACTCTAAAGTAGTTTTATTAATTCTCTTTATGGCAAAGTAGGTTAAGTTATTTTCAGTTGTCTTCTTTTCAACTTGTTTTTAACTGTTCACAACATCTCTAACTGTTAGACTGTAGCCCATGGGTTTGGGAAAAGTATCAAGGAGTGTTCCCTTTCGAATTTTTTAGTTCCTAGAGCAGACCAAAATAATAAAAGTACTGTTTTTCACAGTATTGGTGTCCAGTTAACTAGAAGAACACTTACTATTTCTTCATTTGTAGGTATGACCCTGAGCACGTTTGCAATGGTTCTGATAATACAGGACGCTATGCTTACAACAAACAGCCAGAGATCTGCAAGTGGAACCTGGGGAAACTTGCTGAAGCTCTAGTTCCAGAGCTGCCTTTGGAAATCAGTGAACTCATCCTGGAAGAGGAATACAATGCAGAATTTGAGAAACATTATTTGCAGAAGATGAGGAAAAAACTAGGCCTAATCCAGCTGGAATTAGAAGAAGATAGTAAGCTAGTATCCGAACTCCTCGAAACCATGCATCTCACAGGTTGGTGAAGAACACAGGTTATTATTTAATAGCCCATCAGTATCTATAATCAACCCAAAATATAATTTATATCTTGACCTTACAAGAAAGTATGCTTGTGCAACTACATTGTCATCTGAGAGAAGAACAAAAGACTGAAAATTAATTACCTTATTGTGAACTGTGGAGTAGTTGTTGCCTTATATAGGGCTCCTGTCTCACATTTGCACCCTCACTGAGGGTTCCTCACTGAGAGGTTGCCTCTTCAGAGTGGTGACCTGTACTGCTGTAGGGGGAGGTAGGAAGGAGGTATGGGACCAGTTTTCCTGTTGATTTGTTAGTTGTGTTACTCATACCACACTTTTTCAGGTGGAGACTTCACAAATATTTTCTACTTGCTGAGTTCATTCTCAGTAGACAATGATCCTTCAAAATTTGAAGATTTCTTAGAAGAGCTTACAAGTCAGTGTGCTTCTGTGGAAGAACTGAAAGTTGCTTTCAAACCACAGATGGATCCAAGGTATTACCCTACTTAAATGCTTTTGGCTTTTGCTTGTGGTTTCATTATAACCATAATCACTCTGTGTGGTTTGTAATATTTGACTAATTTTAAGATTGGAAATGTCACTGTCAAGTTCTGGCCTAAGCATCACATTTATGCCCACTTTAGGTCTAGTCCACGTCCAATTTGTTCTGCAGTCCAGCTAGTCTGAGCATGTTTAACTGATGCTTATAACAGTAGTTGCACGTGTTTTTCACTTTTTGCAGATGAGGGAAAAAAATAAAGGTATTTCCAGTATGTTCCCCTCCCCCCCATTTTGTTTAATAGGTGCTCCATGGAGATAATGAACCTACCAAATTTTTCAGCTTTTTCTTTGTGTTGATACCATATTATGAATATAGCTTGTGTGACAGAGATGAGACGGTATTTTTTAAACACTGTATTCAGGTCTAGAGAAACATGAGAAGCAGCTATAAATCATCATGATATGGGTGAGTGCATAACTGATTTTTTTAATTGCAGCTCTTGGATATCATAGAGATAGGCATGTCAGATATATAAATCATATTTGGATAGTACTTTATATAAACTCAGAAATCAAAGCACCAGTCCACGTCCAATTTACTAAAAAAAATATGACCTGATATAATGGAAAATATAACCTGATATAATGAGTTGTCTTTTGAGGCCAGGGAATAATATTTATTTTCTCCTTTGTTTATAAATACATTCACAGAGGAAATAAACATACTTAGTGTATTTTGAGAGGCTGCAACTCTGGTTTTTTTATTTTGCCTTACGCTGTAGTTTAGTTATTAATCCAGAAAAAATAAAAGTTATCTAGCATGGTATCAAAAACTAAGGTGGAACTATTTTACAGCACCAGCTAACACAGTAAAATGTGAAAAGGTACAGTCCTAGTCAAACTTCCCACAAAATAGTCTGGATATTGTTAAGAATTTATTACCAAAAAGCAATTCTTATTCTATGATTTAGGCTGGTTCACTGAAAACATGAAACATAGTGTTGTCTCATGAAATTTAAATGAAGTATCTTTCCCCATATCATTTAGGTTTTTATTAGAAGTGATAAAATCACTAGGTGTTAAAGAAATAAAAACCCAAACAACAAAACCTGTGAATTCTGTATTACCTTGATAGCTAAGGAAGATCAAATTTTTTATTCCAAATTAATTTCAAAGTTCCAAGCTTATTTTGATGAGACTTGCACAACTAAACTCACCTGGTAATTCTGAAAATCGGCTGTCTGCTCAGAAGGATGAAGAATTCTGTCTGCACAGAAGTATGAATTATACTGCAGAAGGTGGAAAGAACAGTAAAATTAGCATAATTTATAATTTTTAAATGGTTTTGTTAATTATGAATTTCCATTAATTCTAAATCATAGTTTGTAGTGAATGTTTTCATTTCTACTTTGATTGCTATGAGTTGCTTCTTGACAGGCAGCTCAGCTCCAATATCTAATGTGTTTGTTCTTTTTGTTCCCAGACAACTGTCAATGATGCTGATGTTGGCTCAGTCTAATCCGCAGCTGTTTGCATTAATTGGAACAAAAGCTAATATAAATAAAGAATTAGAACGCATTGAACAATTCTCTAAACTGCAGCAGTTAACAGCCGCTGATTTACTTAGCAGAAATAAAAGACACTGGAAGGAATGGCTGGAGAAATACAGGTAAAGTTTATCAGTATTCATAGCACTGTATTTTATTTCTGCATTTCGAGAACAATGTGCCTGTTTCATGAAAGGCACCCTCTCTCAAACATAGATTAGGAGGAATATGGAGGACATGCAGCTCAGAATATTATCTACTTCCATGATCAGTGTCTTTGTTGCTGTGAAAGTTCAAGGGCATCTTTGTATTTTGTTTGCTAGATTTTGAGGTAGGGTGAGGGTGTAGAAATCACCTAGCATCAAATCTAGTATAATAAGTGCTTCAAGAGTGATTCTAACGGAAACTAATTTTAGTTGTGAACTTTTAAGTGCCCAGTAACTACAACTGACTGACCTCTAAGCATTTTATTCTTTGAAATTTTTTTTTCTGAAAGAAAAATTTATGTATTAATATAGAAATCAAGTAGAATTATTCCGATTCAAAGCGTAACTGTAAAAGAAAACATGGCCAGGAAAAAAATGTTCAGACTGTTCTTAAGCCTAAAAACTAGCAGGTTTTTTTGTAAAGAAAACTCCTGAGTGGAGCATTAGTCGTTTGTACTGTGTGGATTAGGTCCTTCCTTTTCCTGGCTGATCTTGTTCTCCAGTGGGACTGAATTTTAGTAAGTATTACTGATAAAAAGTAGATCAAGCTGCATCAGCTGTATTGCATCCCTTTGCTTTTATCAGAACCACAAAACCTTAACCAATAAATAAGCATAGAAATACTTAAAAGACAAGACCTGAATGTGGCAGTCTTTGTGGAGCAGTGCAGAACAGACCATGTACCAGTGTCTTGATCTGACTTTGAGAGAACACAAAAGATGGTGTGTCACTTCCTTCAAGCCTTGTCAGGACCTGCTGACAGTCTGTAGTGCTGCTTTTATGAATGAAGTGACGTTTTATAGTCTGTTGTTATGCTACTTTTTATAAACTGAGAGGATTATAGATGATGTAATATTTATTAAGAACTGCAAACTAAGGATCTCAAAGCAAGGAAACATATCAACTTCCACATGTGATTCTTGATCCAAACCAGTTGTTGTCACTTGCCTAATTTCAGAGTTCGTTTGCAAAAAGAAATAGAAAGTGTTGGTGATGCTGATGCCTGGAACACTGATCATGTGAAGGTCATGAATTCCAACAATCCAAAATACATCTTGAGAAATTATATTGCCCAGAATGCCATAGAAGCAGCTGAAAATGGGGATTTCTCAGAGGTATGCTATTATTACTTACACTCTCTCTAGGTTTGCATGCATATGTAGTGCTGCTGTAGCTGACTGACATTATGTTAGGCAAGATTTGGTCTGGCATCTTGGGCAATAAGGGAATTCACTGTTCAGGAGGTCTGTATTGTTTTTGAGGAGGCTGTAATTTTAATGACTGCAGAACAAATAACTGAATCAAAAATCTGACTCTGTTCTTCACCAGCTTTTGTAGGTTGACCCCAGCACAAGACACTTACCCCTGCTTTTTCTTTCTTGAGAGTGTGTGTCTATCTTGGGAGGCAGTTGAGGATTAATTTATATTTGTTCCTTGTTATCTTTTAAAACTTACAGCTTTCACCTGGCTTGCCTGGAGTTTATGTATTAAATACATTATACTCAGTATTTGATGTGAAGTTCTTCTCCACATCATTTTCCCTTCACTTTCTAAATTCTCATAACCATGCAATGTTTTCTCTCTAGGTAAGAAATGTACTGAAATTTTTAGAGCATCCATTCCAAGAAGCAGGAAGTTTCAGGGAAGTAGAGGAAAATGCAGAAGAGGAGGGAGCAACTGCTACAGCAGCTGCTTGTGCTGAAGAGACGAGAAGCAGACTACCATATTGCAGCAAACCTCCGCTTTGGGCTTCAGAGCTCTGCGTTACATGATCTTCGTAACTGCCTTGTTTTGTTTTTTGCTGTAAACTGAAGACTCTGATCCTGCTTCAGCAGTGAAGAATTCAGCAAGGCAAATATCAAAGTGCTATTAAGTTATTGAAACAACCCTACATTTGGATGCATCTGCATCGCTCTTCAGCTGTGCTTAATTTGAAACAATTGTTGATTATTGGAACAAACCAGTGACAATTAGCAGTTCCTATAAATCAGTAATCTAAATGTTTTGAGACTGAAAGTATTTCCTTTATCCATACTACATCACAAGTATAAAGCAATATTTTATGCTGAGGCAGGCTGAATATTAAACATCCAAATGCAGTTGTTGTTATGTGAAGACAAAAATAGCAAGTCAAGAATCTGATCTGTTTTTGTCTGATGTCTTAACTAATAGTACGTCTAATATTTATTTACTGCTTTCTCTATGCAGGGACTTTTAGTCCTCTTTAATGGAGGAACAGATTCAGTGTTGCTTGTTTGAAGCTATGTTTCATTTAATTAAGTAGTTCATTTCTTGTGAACCTTCAGATTGATATTTAATCATTATCTATTTTCAGAGAATTTGTGCAGGGCGGGCTTGAGTTTGGGGGGAGGAACTGAATTTTTTTTAAGAGCAGAATTAAGGGAGTTTATATAATTTGCACTTGAAAACTTGGTGGTGAAGTTTATTCAGGTTCAGTATCTTGCACACACCACGTATAAATATTTACTAAACTCATGAGTGCAGTTTGTAAGCCAATTGCCTCGGGCAGGATCCATTAGCCAAATCAGTGTGAACCTTAAACTACCCCAGCACTCAAATCCAGGTTCACTGTGTATTTATTTCTGTTTTTCTAAGTCTCCCTGTATGAGAAGTGTGTAGGTGGGGTACCTGCTCATCACACTGGTCAGTGGGGTTCTTCCATTCCCAATCTAGTCTTGCACCATTTAGTTTACTTATGTGGTCTTTGAAAAATCTTTAAGTTGGAAGTTGCCATTCAGAAATGTGCTATTTGAGCTTGTGTGAAAGATGATGGAGGATGTGGGAGGAGAACAGGAGCTGACTTGCTGGCAAGTTACTTATTGGTAATGTTTCAGTTGAGGTTTCAAGGGCAAAGTTGAGTGCCATTACTGCTGCAGTAGCAAAAGAGAGTTGTTCTGTAATTAGTTGTTACTTAGCTTTCTGAACTTCTGTCTAAAAGACTGTTACTAGTTCAGATACCTGCAGAGTTTGGTTTAATGCAAAGACTTCTCTTTTCCAAACAGACCACTGTCTTACACTGTGATTTATGTGTACTCAAGTAAATTCTTCCACTACCCCTGTGCAAGCTTGGTATTAGCTCAGGTAGAATTGTGCTCTTCTAAGTCTTCCTCAATACAAGCTGTCGAAAGATGGGGAGAACAGTTGGACTGCTGCTTATCTGTGTGTACTAATAATCAGTTTGTCCTCCTTGCTGCTGCAATACATAGACAATGTTCTGAATGTAAACATTTGCTCTGTCCTGCCTTCAAGCTGAAGAAACTGATTTATGACAAACTAGAATCTCTGACAAGCACAGCACTTTCTGTGAGGTTTTGGAGTTCTTACAGAAAGGGACAAACTTGAAGGTGTATTTACATAGCCCATGGAAGAATGGTGCAGTTGAAAGAGGAAGCACCTCAAAGAAGTAGGCAGTAAGTAATGCCACCACTGCAGCTGACCATCTTCTAGGATGTAACCTAATGGAACCTAAGAAGATGGAACCAAGCCATTTAATGGAAACTTCTAGCAGAAAGTCAGGCCTGGGTAAAAAGGACTGCACCAGGCAGGGAAAGTGTGCCAGCAGTTTGAAAGAGGCTTCAAACATTTCCTGGCAGAATCAGTGTTCTCCTATGGTGTGCCTGGTCCAGAAGGGAGTAATGGAATGGGGGGCCGTTGCTGTTCCAAAGTGATTGAAATAAGATAACTCTGGGCTGATTTTGCTTTTCAATTTATGTCCTTTCTTGTGGAAGGCAGAGGAGAACAGAGTTTCAGAGGAGCTGTGTCCAAGCTTTTCACTTAACAGAGTGGTCTAAAATGTAATGATTCTTAACCATACCTAAGGCATCAAGTCTTCTTAATGGCGTTCTGGTAATAATATAGGGACATTGAGTAGGCCTGTATTAATAGTGGTATGGAGAAGGAGAACAATACTATAACTCTGTGTTTGGACATAGGAGAATTTTAATTAACTACCAAATTATTGTCACCTATAATGCTAAAATCATGGAAGGAGATACTTTGAAATAATTTAGTAGCAATTTTATCCTTAAAAAGGAACATGAATGCTACGGTGAGAAACAAAAACGTGGTTGTGTTTGCTGTTAAATAGATTCTTTGCTTTTTTGTAGATCAAGTGTAAGAGGTCTAGCAAGGCTGAAATGATGAATGCAGCACTCTGGTGTGGCTGCTTTGGTGTGCCACTTACTGAAGTTGTGTTTTTCACAGATGTTCACCAACAGATAGAAATATGGAGTGTATTCACATAGTCTAACTGTACTGACATCCAACTGCTTGGTTTCCCAGTGCATGCAATAACAGCAGTGCTTTGTATTTGAAGAAGTGTGATGATCCAAAACCAAGTGGAATGCTTGTGCTCTTCCAGCTCTCTCATTTCAGAATGCAGGTCATATTTTTGTTCTCTGATCATGGTTTCTTCTGTTTTTGTTCCTGGAGCAGTGTGGAAGCAAGAGGTTGTTCAGGACAATTAGACCAAATTTTGTCCAGGAGGTTGTTCAGGACAATTAGACCAAATTTTGTCCAGGTAAGAACTTTATCTCTTAGCTCAGTTCTTCAGAAAGAAGGGAATACAGCTTATAGCATTTCGGAGTCTAAATACTTGAATCATAAGTTGCTTTTTTATTTTTACAGCTTCTATTTGCAGTAGATAAACCTGAAAATAATATTTCTTACTGGTCAAATATTCTGCTTGTATAAAAGACCTGGAATGTGACAGGTGCATCTTTGCTGGGTTAAGAACTGGCTGGATGGCCAGGCCCAGAGAGTGGTGATGAATGGTGATTGACACCAGCTGAACATGAGCTGGATGTGAGCCAGCAGTGTGCCCAGGTGGCCAAGGGAGCCAAATGGCATCCTGACCTGTATGAGGAACAGTGTGGCCAGCAGGAGCAGGGAAATGATTCTTCCCCTATACTCGGCAGCAGTTAGGCTGCACCTTGAGTACTGTGTCCAGTTCTGGGCCCCTCAGTTTGGGAAGGATGTTGAGGTGCTGGAGAGTGTCCAAAGAAGGGCAGTGAGGCTGATGAAGAGTCTGGAGCACAATTTGTATGAGGAGAGGCTGAGGGAGCTTTTGTTTAGCCTGGAGAGCAGGAGGCTCAGGGGAGACCTCATCACTCTACAACCACCTGAAAAGAGGTTGTAGCCAGGTGGGGGTTGATCTGTTCTCCCAGGCAACCAGCAACTGGACAAGAAGGCGTGATCTGAAGCTGTGCCAGGGGAGTTTAAATTGGACATCAGGGAGAAGTTCTTCACAGAAAGAGTGATTGGGCATGAGCTGCCTAGGGAGGTGGTAGAGTCACCATCCCTGGAGGTGTTTAAGAAAAGACTGGATGTGGCATTTAATGTCATGGTCTAGTTGAGAAGGTGGTGTTAGGTCATAGGAGAATTTTGATCTTTTCCAACCTAGTTGATTCTGTGATTCTGAGCTATGCTCAAAATGAAGTGGTGACTCTTCTTACTTTCACAGCTTTCTGTGAAAATTCTTGATTTAAGATAGCCTTTGGCTATATTTCCTAAACTACCCTTGCATAAAAGCAAGTGGTAACCAGACTTAAACCTCTTGGAGATGTGTCTCTGGATGGTCTTGTGTGGTAGTGGGGCTCCTCAAATGACTTGGTAAGATTTTGCTGTAACTCTGCTCCATGAGCTTGTGAATCTACAATTGCAGAATGTTTTACTGTCAGCTCTTACTTTGGAATGTTTTGTGGGTTGTTTTGGGGTTTGTTTTTTTCATTTGTTTGTGTTTTTTTTCCCCAATAAGTGCTACAGATTTGATTTACAAATAATAAAACTTGCAATTCTAATATTCTTGTTCATGCCTATTTCCCAAAACAGTTTTGCTGTTAACCATACTGTTTACTGACTTCATTTTTGTAGACGTATTCACTCTGTTAGTATCAGATGGCCAGGTCATATCATGGAAAACTCACTTTATATTTTTGCAGTGTTTTCTGAGGAGTGAACTCACAGCTTTCCTGCCTTGTCAGCTATTTTGGTAGTATGCTTGGAGCAAGGTAAGGGCCCTCACATTTTTCAAAGAGAAGCTTCCCTCCCAGTTACTTGGCCGTAAGACCTATGCTGACACCTCTTTTATTCTTCCTTATGTCACTGGAATTAAACGCATCACCTGATGTCAACAGATGCAGGATGGGATTTTAACTCTGCGCACAGAAATAGACCTTTGGGTGGAAAGTGAAGTTGTATTTTGTTTATTAGTTTATTTAAACCAAATTATTTAAACACACATGTGGCTCCTCGGGGTGCTTCAGCTGGGGTAAATCTGTGCACTCCAAAATATCTGTTGAATGGGTTGGTTTCTGCTATTCTGCATTTGAGTTTGTCTGTGATGGAAGTGGGTTTAGGCCAAATCTGCTGCTTGTGCCTTTGCATGGAGTACATCCAGTCACAGTCCACTGCAATAGCAAATTGAGGCCTTGATTTTCCTGACTTGACTTTGTCAGCTCTGTGCTTCACACATTTGAGTGTGTATCTCCCTCCAGACAGCACCTTTCATCAGGTCACACATCGCCACACACTCTGGCTGCTGAGTTGTGCTCAATAATGTCCAAGCAGCCCCAGTGCCCCTTAGCTGATCCTTCAGCATTGTTAACACAGGTGGGTGGGACTCGGGCAGAGTCGATGAGACAGGTGGAAGCAGTAACATGCACTTACCCCTCCAGAGCTGGGTGACAGCTGGGTGTAATGGATGTGAATCCAATAGGAAGGTTTCATGATGCTGTCACATCCAGCGTAAGATCACACAGTTAAGGCTGAGTTCTAAATAATGCAGCCACTACCTCTGTTACCTCTTTTCATTTGACTTTGTGCTTCCTGCATTTACAGTGGGAGGTTTTCTGTGTGCAGTGACAGTTCTCATTTCCTCTCAAATGTATAAAAATGTTGCATTTGGTCCCCCTACCTCCCCTCAACACTTCTATTTTCACTCACTCCCAGATCAGCCATGGAACTGAAGGATGCAGCTTCCCTGTGTCAGGGCAGGTACCATAGCATATATAAATCAAAGGACATGAGGCCGTGATAAAGCTCCAGACACACACTGAGTAGAGACTGTACCTTCTTCTGTTCATGCAGTTCTTCCAGCAGATGCCTTGTTAACAGGGGAGCAGAAACCCAAAGGCAAAAGACAGGCTTATCTGTCTCCCTGGCCAAGGCATGCAAAAAATCTGAAGATCCCTGCTGCTCCTGTCCTTCCCTGCTGCTGTTTTGGCTGGGCAAGGACAGTGCTGCAGCACTGCAGAGCTCTTGCTGAGCATGCACCTTGAGCAAGTAAACCCAGAGGTGAGATTTAATGATACTTTGGGCAAGTATAAGCAGAAAACACTTTTTTTGTAGACAAAGCTGACCTACAAAGCTTACTTCATGTGTTTTCTATTCTGGAGTCGATTTAGAAGTTGACATTTTTATACAGTAGAACATTAGATCATTACATTGTTAAATAGCATTTCCTCCTTTTTTTTTGGAAGTGGCACAAAGAAAGATGGATACTATTACCATTTTTTCAGGTGGAACATCTAAAGCACCAAGAGATTAGGTGATTTTCCTGAAGACAACAAAGCTGTGCTGGCTCTCAAGCCTGGCTGGTGACCAAACACAGGTTTTCCATGCACCGAGCAGCAGACTGTGGTGTGGTGCATGAGCTTTTCTCCTCTGTTCCTTTGCAGCCAAAAAACAAAAGGTCATCCATCGGCCTTTAACTCTTCCCCAGAGATGGAGATAGATAGCAGATCCCCTATCAATGAATGTGAAGTCAGGGCAAAAGGAGGTGAAGGAAGGAATGCTCTTGACCTGCCTGTGGCAGGCTCTGTACACTGTAGCTATGCTGGCTGTGGGGCTTTCACCCTTCCACCTTTATTTAGGATTTACCAGTGCCAAGGTGTGGATCAGAATTCTGATTTGTAGATGATTTTCAGTTCCCTGCACTCAAAAGTTCTACTGTGCAGAAAAGCAGAGAGCTAATACAATCACTTCAACTTTTGTGATGTTATGTGAGCACTTCATATAGAAGACACATATTAGTTTTTCTAGTTTGAGGACATTCTTGGTATTTCCTAACTGCCCTTTCTAAACAAGCAGTATTTAACAAAGTTAATTTTCCTTTGTGCAGTGTCTGGACAGGATGGAGTTAACCTTCTTCCCAGCAGGCTGTTAAGGGACTATGTTTTGGATTTGCAGCTAAACCAGGGCTGATAACACAGCTGTGTTTTGGCTGTTGATGAACTGTGTTTGCAGTGTCAAGGCTGTCTCTTCCCTCCCTTGGCCCCTGCCCAGGGGGTAGGCCAGCAGCTGGGAGGGGACACAACTAACCTGAGCTGGCCAAAGGGCTAATCCATGCCCTATAGCATCGTGCTCAGCAATGAAAATGGGGAGGGGGGGGGTATGTGTCTTAATTTCCATACTTTACTCTCATTTTTTTTCTGAAGGCTTTTGTCTCTAAAGAAGGAGATTGTCCTTCTAAGATTGCACCTGAAGTCCTAACTTTACAATATTCATCAGAGCTTGCATTTGAGAAGTTTGTAGATATTACTAATCTTGCCCTTCTTTTACTTCACCAGGGAGCACTCCTTCAGAAGTCAAGGGAGAAAAGGCTGCTCCTCTTGTGTAATCATACTTTAATTTAGGTGCTCTGAATCCCTTTTTCTCTCTTCCCTCTTTCTTTCTTTCTTGGCTGCCTATGTGCGCGGCCTTCAGGCATTTTGGAGAGCTGACTGTAGGCATGTGTGCTGTTCCTCCAGGAGTTACACTGGGTTCATGGGAAAGACAAAACTCTGTCTTTCTACACTTACAGTGCAGTGCCAAGCTCCAAAGTCCCAAACACCAGATACTGCTCCCCATAGAAGCTGTGTGGCTGCTCTCTAGTGGGAAGTCTAGGTACTTCACAACAAGGCATCAGTCTGCACCAGAAGGCACATACACACCCAGTCCTACAAATTCCCAAAATAGCTCTCTGCCTGCCCAGACAATAAAATAGCTCAGTCTGCAAGCCACTTGCTCTTTCAATCCCCTGTTCTGTAGAACAGAGGCAGCTAGTCAATTAAATACATCACAGATAAAGAAACAGCATAGATGATGTATGTTACAACTGTGCGTTACCACATTTTTACACTGACTTTGGAACCAGAGTAGGAGCAGAAACACTCAGGTCAACTTCACCGTTGGTATATTCTGACTCTAATGCTTTTTTCTATTCCAGAAAAAAAAAAAATCATAAAACTACCTATACATAATCAGAAAAATAATCTTATTCAATATTCCATGGTATTGTTAACATGCTAGCCAGGCCTACACCTTTAAATAAGTGTTCCCTAACCAGACTAAGAGCTCCTGATGAATATACCCAGGACTGTGACTCCAGGATATCAAAAGCAAAATATTTCAAAGCTGACTGCCTCTCTAAAACCTTCTTATACCATGAAGTTGAAAGTTCAGTTGTCTCTTCTCACAATACAAGAAAAAAAAAAACAAAGAAGGAAAAGGAAAATTATTAGCAAATTGAAAATGTGATCCTTCGGTTGAAAGCAGTAGTTGAAATATACTGGGAATTACAGTTTTATTTTGCTTTAGTGATGCTGAATTTCTGTTTTAGGTATTTTACATAATCACCACAAAATAAGATGCACAGCTTAAATTAGGTATAAAGAAACTAAATTTGGCACAAGTTATCCAGTAATTACCAAGTGTAGTTTTAGAAAGTATTTGTTAATTTATTTCATATACATATATTTACATTGAAGGAAATTCACACCACTGAAAATACAACATTTACACATTCACAGATATACAGTTTTGCACTCTCTCCTGTGTTAAGATCAGGCACTCAGCTTTTCTATCTCTGCAATAATGACAACATCAATTTTCAGCAGATCAAACAATGGGCAGGTTTGGTGGATTTTAAGCATCATCATGCTCTGTATGTGGTGGTTATTTTCTTCATGCTATTAGATAGTGGGTTATTTCACTGAAGAAAAATGCCCCATGGCATATGCACAAGCTTATATATATATATAAATATATAGTTTTTGTTTTACTATGTTATCAGTGATCCTTACTCTATATATAGAGTTCAGTTATCCTTGTAGTAGTTATTAAAGTTGATTCGCAGCAGAAAGTCCTCCAAATGTGGTTGATATCCTCTATTTACAAGCTTTGTTACCACTGGAAGAAAAACAAAAAAAGAGTAAGCTTCAACTAAGATTAATATTCTAAAGTCAGCCTTGAAGTATCTGTGCCTTTTAATTAAAAAAAAAAAAAAAAGCCAAATGCAGAAATCTGAGGACAATAAAAACAAATGTACATGTCAACATAAATCCAGTATATCTGTCCGGAATTATAAACTATTTAAAAAAAGATGCAAAAGAAAGAATATGTGTTGGTTCTAAGTGTATTATTCTAACAAAGCCTTTCCTTATCAAATTGCATTCACAGAAACACAGAAATCATAGAATCTTTCACAGTTACATGATGTGTTCTTATCATAATTTCAACTGACCAGGAAGCATGTTTAGGTCCTCTGGTGACCTCTGTGAAAGAAGCGGCTCTGCTGAAGTTTTCTTGAGCAAAGTCCATTGTGAGAGAGAAAACCAAAGAGAAATTCCTAGGACAAACCCCTCAGGCTCTGTGACTGAATAAACAACTGCTCTAAACATCCTTAATTACAAAGGAAAAAAGCCAGTAGAAACTCCCTAAGCTCAGAAATATCCCATGCACTAGCATAAAGGGAATCAGCAAGCAGCAGGAGCATGCAAGGAAGAAGGGAAAGTGTATTGTTAGAAGTTAGGGCCCAAGCCAAAGCCATTGAAGTCCAGACAACTTTGTATTGGCTTTCAATGGATTCTGGATCAACTCATTGTGGAAAGAGAGCATTTTACAATACATGGTGACTGAAGGTACAAGTGGAGATGAACAAGCACACATTTGCTTTGTAGTGCTTAATAATGAGGGTGTAAAGAACTGGGTCACTCGTCAAATTTCCTTACGGAATGGTTTATTAATCTCTGTCCATGAAGCAACCATAGATCTCGTAGTATGGGCTTAAGCGGCTCCCAGAGGTGTTCTGACTTCCTGTAGAATTTGGAAGCAGCCATTCTAACTCATCCTGAAATATCTGTTTTTGGTCCTTTGACACCATTTTTGGACACCCTTAAAGAATAAAAAGGGCAGCTCATTTCCTGAAGAATATAGTCTGACTAGAAAATATTCTAGAAAAATAGACGTAAGAAAAGCAGTTGCACCTCCTTCAGGAATTCAGATTTTCTAAAAAAAGGAACCCAAACCCCATGGACCACCTTTGTACTAGACGAATGATAAGGAACTTATACTAAAAACACAAGATCTGAAAGAGAGATGGAGAGGAAAGACAGGTAACCATTTCTTCACATTACAGCCTAAGCTGACAGATAAAATTTTATCATGTTAAAGGAAAGAACATTTGGCAAATGATCTGTTTAGCTGAAAAACACCTGCCTGGAGCCCTCCTTTAAGCTCCAGCTAGTGCTAGGAGGCTCTCTGAGCTTTAATTCAACATGGGAATCAGAATTTTCAAATCACATACCCATGGTAATACTCAACTAGTGCATATATATCTAAAATTACTTCTAAGTGATTACTTCTAAATCTAGCTCTCTCTCATTGCTGCCAATAAAAAGTTCCAGAACTCAATTCCAGAGGAAAAGAAAAAATGTATGCATATATAGAGAGCTAAATACCAAATACTTTTTTTGTAAATTAAGTTTAGAAAAAACTTACAGACAGTTTTGGGATATCTGTTAGATTTCTTGTGTGGATGTTTTAATTAATGGATATGCAGATCTTTGCAAACCACAATAATGCAGTTTTCATTTGGGAATTACGTTTTCTAACACTAAGTACACACATGTTCCTACTTTTACGTTACACTACCAAAACATCTTTGTGATTTTTTCTGTTGTCAGTTATTTTTTTCTATCTAAAATTTATTCAATTTCTCACCTTTGAATAAGAAATGGGAGTAATACTTGAAGGTATTGTATGACTGCTGCATCAGACCGAAGTTGGGATGAACAGCCATTTGCTTCCCTGCATCGAAGCTCCATGACTGAGAGATGAGCTGGCTGCGGAACTTCAAAATAAGGCTGAAGATGCTGTGTATGATGTTCATCACAGGGGCTGCCTTCTCTGTCAACAGACCCCTAAGCAAAACAAAAATAACTTTCAAAATTAGTTGACATAATTTATTGGTTGTAAGACTAAAAATACAAAGGGGCAACAGTCCTTTAGGTTAAAGGTAATGGCTTGAAAAAAATCCACAAGATTGCAGCCAGCTGTAATGGGGATTTTAAACAAGGTGCTTAAAACTAATATAATTTGCTTGCACTTCCAAGAAACTGATATTTGCCCCAGTGTATCTGATTTCTAGAATGATTTCTGCATTTGCAAAAGAGATGACATTTAAAAACATTATGCTCTGAGTCTCCTTAAACTTTAATCCCCTCTCATCCCACCCCCTGGCGTCCAGACAGCAGCTCTAACAAGTTGTTTCTGATTAAAACTGAAAGAGACATGAAAGGAGAAGTTTCTTGTTTATAATTTCTGTTCTTTACCATCTCTTCTCCCTCCATATCACCACTTTATCATTCCAGTGTACACTCTTCAATAAACTCTAGGCTTCTTTCCTCTTGTTCACACCACCCCTCTCTGCCTCATGTACCGTAACCTTGTGATTCCTAAAAGACAGGTGTCTCTTGCACTGCTTATAAATGTGGACAGAGGCATCTTTTTGTCCCTTCCTGATCACTGCACATATATTAAAGGCACATAAAAGGTACAGGAGAAGCATTTTACATCCTTCAGCAAGGCTACTTGTGCACACTACTCATGCTGAATGGAACAGCAGTAATTTACAAAGGCTATGACAAGGATGGGGTGAAAATAAAACAGAACTGTGGCAAGAGTGCCCTTAGTTTAGAACTCTTAGGTTAGAGCTGTCATGAGTAGACTAGAAACTTGCAGAGGCACAGTGAACAGGAGCAGGAGGTAACTCAAGGAGTCTAGGGAAATTAAAACGATGGATAGATGAGGAAAAGCATCAAAGGATAGACCTCATAACATGCCAGGAAGTTTGTTTTCCTTACATAAAAATACTTTCTTATGTAAAGACTACTTAGTATGTCAGGTAGAAGTCAGTTTTGCACAAATACATTAGGCTAGGACTGGTCACTCCATTAACTTAAATATTTGATGTAAAAATAAGAACGGCAGCTTGCCTGAAGATTGCTTTGTTGAGGTATTCAGCATGTGTTCTGTGAATTTCTTCTAGGTTGCCCACAGAAGACAGTTTGTTTCCAAATTCGCACCATGTAACATGAAGAATCTGATTAGCAATGTAACCTTGAATAACTTTCACAAAATGCTGCATTTCATGCTTATACAGCTGGAGCTGTCGAAACTGAACAGAATTTGATGCACGACTCACTAAAGCTGAAAATAAAACCAGAAATACATTATCATCAGCATCCACAGAGACCATCTAAAATCAGGATTTTTAAAGTAATGAAGGTTTCTGTTAGTAGAGTCTGTCTAAAGTGCCAAGGAAGATTCTTAAAGAAATTGTGGCTTTTGAAGCTTGACGTGACTGTTTATAAGCAACTATCTAGCAGAAGCTGCTAAAGGCATTTTAAACAGGATGGTCTCTAGTTCACTCCTTATATTTACCAGTACGTTTTAAGTGAAACCAAACATCCTTGAGAGTCCACACCATGTGCTTCAGCTGAAGCAAAAAGGAGAAGATCTTGTTGTACTTATTCATGCAGCTCTCAGTAATGACAATGTTCAGAGGCCAGTCAACCTAAAAGACATAACAGTGCTGATCATACTACATTAGAAATTACAAGATTATTAAAAATACAAGAATTTCAACAATTTCATATATGTATTTTAATAATGTAATGCAATGGCCAGGCTAAATAAATCCTGTAACTTCCATTACACAATTATTTTACTCCATTCTTAAGAACATATTCACTCTACCATGGTACATAAGAACCATGGCATAATTGCACTGTTCTACCTTTCTGCATGCTTTCTTACCTTGTACCTTAGCTCTAAGCAACTCAGAGCATCAGGTGCATTGGGCTTGAACACTTCTGGAAGATACTTGAGGGCAAAAGAAAGATTGGAAGCAAGCTGGGTATCGCCATGAAGACTGTACTGTAATGCTTTATTTAAAATAGAATTAAGAACCAGTGGATTCAGCAATTCACCAGGTGTTTGTCCTGATCCAAGCTAGGGATAAAAAAAAAAAATAAAAAATCCTAATTATACAGTAAAGAGTCTTGGCTCCTGAACACAGGTGAATTAAAGCAGAATGGTAAAGTGGTGACAACCCTGCCTGGATTGGAAATTTTTACTTCTGCTGTAGGGATGCATGAACACCATAAGAAGCAACTTCTGAACTATTTACTGTTTACAGGTAATCTCATACCTGCATTGATTTATTTTCATATGTCTGCTGTGGTTCAGGAGCTGCTGCACATTCCTCCAGCAGGGGATAGAGATTTTAGAAAGCCAGGGACAGAACTGGTATTTATCTGCCTATCTCATCAACTCAGCACTCTCAGAGGTTTACAAATAAAACTATTCATTGAGTGCTTTCTCTAGTTGGGTCTAAAGCACTCTTAGGACTCACAGAAATGCCATAACTCCCCTACAGCCACATATCTCCACTGGCAACCAGCTATATTAACCCAGGCTATCCCTCCTACCTTGCTGTCTTCTGCCCAAACACAGCAGTAAGTCAGGAGAATACTGTCTCATCAGAGGGCCCAGCACCCTCTTCCCTCTATTGAAGGATATTTAAGGTACGAGTAAGTATCTTGCAACACAGGGCTCTCCAATGGATTTTAGCAAATGGCCACAGGCTCTCCAGCCTTGCTGCCAGCAGATGAGGGGAGGGGACAGCAATAATGCAGCACTTTTCACAGTAAAGAGTGAAATACCCTTCCATGACTCCTTATCTGCCAAAGATCTCCTTTTGCCTCTGCCCTTACAATGTTAACAGTTTCTTGATACCAGACTGCTCAACACAGTACAAAACAGGAAAATATCAAAAGCCAGGATTCTAATTCACATCATTCCCTCATTCCCATCCAAATTAATTCAGATGTATCAAGTCAAAACAGACAACCCAAACACAATGATTAAGACAACAAAGCAAATACCTTCTCAAACAACAGGTCACTGAGTGACTGAGCAAACTCCCCATCTTCCATTAACAAAAAGTGTCTCAGTGCTTCAAAATGCTTCTCTACATTCAGCTCCACAAAGTAGTAATCAACTATTGCTTTGTTCACAAGAGAAACACTAAGAATAAAACCATAGAAAAGGTATTATACTTACATGCAACTACTTCCTTACTGTTAACATTCAGCTGTAGCTACATCAAATTAATTCTCCAGAACTTAAGACAGGATGATATTCGCATAGGCAAAAAAAGGAGACAAATCATCCAGAATTTAAACCTATCACTTCAGGTAACTGGGTTTTGAACAGTACTCGGGGTGTATTTTAAGACTACAGCTATGTATAATGAACTTTAGAACATTCTGGATAACCTGGAGCAATATTTTATTCTTATCTCTGTCATCTACAAAAACAGATTAAGAAAGACTATGAAATCCCCAAGAAGAATATACTAGTTGGTAAAGCTCTATCTCTAGACACTGATGGCAGGTCTACACTACAGTTTACAGTATAGTTTAGGTAGTCAATCTGTCTTTAAATAATTTAACTTGCCTATCAGGGATAGGCTAATTCTGCCAGCACACAACTCAGGCTTGTTCACTTTGCTTTGCCAGATGTGTTAATTTGTACACAGATCATTCTGGGAGCCAGTCTGGATGTTTAAAATTAAGTTAGATAATTATATCTTTCTACATTGCACCAAACTTTGAGTATAGCATACTCAGAGCTAGTAAATGGAAATTCAGACCTACAAGAAAGCAGATTCCAAAAGGGGAATTAATGCATCTGTGAACAACTGTTTTTGTGACAGAAGCTAATCTTGTACATAATAACAAAAATTTTTATTTAAAACACCATTAGATATACTCACAAAACAGTCATATATGTGGTTTCCCTATATATCCCAACTGTAACAAGAACAGCTTCTATTATACTTCAAAACAGCCCTGAAGCTGGAATTCCCATAGAAACATGAAATATGCCCTGATCAATATGCATGAGCTTTCACATAATCAAAAGATTTTCCTTTTTTTAGTCCCTTAGTTTTCATCTGCCAAATAAAAACACATACACTATAAAGAATAAACTTTCTTTTTAAAAGAAAATGAAACCAATGATGTTGAAATCACTGCTGCATAATCCACAAGCCAGAGAGCAAACACTTCCCTCTTAGCCCTTGTATTTCAAATAGACATTCAAATTTTTAATGCACACATAAAAATCTAAGTTTATGTTACTATTTATCATGTAGATCTTAACTTTTTAATTAGTAGTGGACTGCTGAACCACTTCTAGAAGCAAAGAGAAAATTTAAGAGAACACACCTTTGTGCAACTCTTGTCTCAAAACAGAACACAACATTAAAAACTAAATTAATTGCTAAATTTCTAATAAATACTCACTGAGATACAAGTGGAGCAGTAATAGAACGTTTCATCAGCACTGGCAAAGACAAGAGCTCGCTCAGCTGTACAGCAGTTTCATCTGTTGCCGACTGCACCGTAGGATCCACAGGAAAAGTATATGATCTTGGTATCACATGATGCAAGAGATGAGAAACTGGTAGTTCTGCTAAATTTAAAAATATATAAACAGTGTAAGTTATTATGTTTAAGAAGTTTGTTAATATGTTCCTATTAAACTCTACAAACACCTCTAGGGTAGAAAATCATAACATCTCATCTTTGTGCCTATGAGGAAATTGTTTGGCTATTGCACTTCATAACATTGGTAATTAACTGGTAAGTTGGGGGGGGTTGGCACTCAGCTTTCTTGATGAGGTTTACCACATCTTCTATTGATCTACTGTTCCCACAGTTCTACTCACACATCAAATCATAACTATCTTGATATTTTTCAATACAATACTGATCCGATAAGGCTTTCAAATAAGCTTGTTCTTTCTTCCATGTATCTTCCTCTTCTCCCTCCTCCTCCTTAGTCTTGGAAGCATTATCTTCAGAAATTAAAGTTTTCTGAGGCCCAGGATCTTGTGGAATGGCTTTTTCAGGTTCTTCTGCCTAAAACACATAAATGGACAATTTATGAGAGATGCTGGCTTTGTCTACTCAGGATTAATGTGTTCTTATAGGGAATTGACCAGCTATTCCAACTGAAAATGCAAGAGCCTACTCACCTGTACATTTCAGACAGGTGAAACCAGTATGGTTTTACAGTGACTATTAGATTAGGAGAGAAACTTATTACATGAGCTACCAATGTGTTTAATTCTTCAAAGGAAAAATAAATCTTTTCAAGAGCTACTTTTGTTTCTTACCTGTAAGCTCTGTGAGGAGTCTGGAGAACCGTCCTTGTTGACCATGTCTGCAATTACTGTAAATAGAATTAAAGACAGCATTTACTTAGACCTACTTATAATACTTACTTCACACTTTAGATGTGCTCCTGAAGTTGTTCAAAATTTTTTTACAAATCATCACAGAAACAATAAGAACCCCAATAAGAGTCCCTTCCCATAGCCCCAGCCAGCTATTTTTATGCATGTTCTCTACTCAAGAACCCACAAGGTCCCGTTTCATAAAGTTTCAGTCTAGAATTTTTTAATGCTCTGTTTCTTGTCTATAGAAGCTCTATTCTTCTCTGAATTCTGGCAGTATCTGAAAAGTTATTTAAGGAAATAAGTAGTAAGTACCCATTTTGAACACAAACATTTACAGTTATTTTCATGAGCCCTTAAATGCTGACTAAATAAATTTAATTTCATTTTACCTTCTTGTTTCTTTTCCATTATATTTTCTTCTTTATCATCTTTAATATTAGCATCAGGAAAGTCTGTAACACTGTCAGACATCTGTGACTGTGGCAAAGTTTCTTCCTTAACTTGTGACAGTTTTGCTTCCTTTCTGCTCCCTTCAGCAGGAGATAACTCTTCACTGTACAGGAGTGTCTGTACTGTGGAGTCGGATGAAGAACCTGAAATGGCTTTACGATGAGGTATTGGATCATTTTCTGTAGATGGGGCCCACTTCCCTATTTGGATGCTTGACTGAGATGCATGTCCAAATGGGCTCCAGCGGGATTTCAAAGGCTCTGTATCTGAAACCAATTCTCCGATTTTGATGTGTGACTGTGACGCGTGCCCATGGCTGTTCCAACGAGGTCTAGCTGAGGCCACCTCCGACACATTTTCACCAATCTTGATATTGGCATCAGATGCGTGGCCATGGATGCTCCACCGAGGCCTTGTAGGAGCTACATTTGACACATACTCGCCAATCTTAATATTGGCTTCCGAAGCATGTCCATGAATGTTCCACCTAGGCCTTGAGGGCTCTGTCTCTGAAGCATATTCCCCAATTTTAATATGAGCTTCAGAAACATGTCCATGAATATTCCATCGAGGTCGGCCAGGTTCAACTTCAGAAATATAGCTGCTGATTTTTATATGGGAATCTGAAGAATGCCCATAAGGGCTTGAATGTGGCTGGTAAGTGTCCACTTGAGGTACATATTCTCCTACTCTGATGTTGGCATCAGATGCATGTCCATGCATATTCCACCGAGGCCTTCTGTATTCCACATCAAATACATTTTCTTCAGCTCTAACATGTCCCTGCCAAGCTGCAGATGGTCTGAGGACTGTATTAAAATCATAGTCTGTTTGCTGATGCAATGGTGCATTGTCTTCTCCTTCTGGTGCTCCCCCCAGGGCAGGCTGACTTTCACTTACTTGAGAAGTCTCAGAAAGATCTGAGTTAATATTTCGGAATGCTTCATCTAGCAAAGATCCTTGTATGCTAATGGCAACAGACTGTTCATCTTCTGGCTTTGCTAAGAAATCTTCTATATTCACATTGGATTCAGGTAGGGAGTCAGCACTGCATAGAGGACTGCCAGCTTTCTCTGAACTTTGGAGACTACTTTGAGATCCTGCTGCTTCAGGCTGAAAATGCTCATCAGCATCATTACTTGCTGGCTCTGGCATAGGCACGGCTTTGGCAGCAGAAGGAGCATATTCCTGTTCAGGCTCAGATTCTTTTCTGTCAATTGTCTCATTAGAATGCACAGGTTTCACAGAAGGCACCTAAAAAAGAAATAATTATTACACTGTATGGCTAGTCACATAATCAAGCTACTATTTAGGGTACCACTTTAAGATAGGATTTAAAATTTTCCACTTTGTCATATGTACTGTAAGTAAGTCATAACTAGTCACCCTGCTGTTACCAGGAACCTTGTGTTTACTGACCTGAACGATGAAATTAACTCCCTTTAGGAAAACTTGGAACAGCAACTTGGAATTTATGTAAGAAAATGAACTCACCTGTGAAGGTTGATCTTTCTCAACAGGGTTTTTATCCAAAGCCAACTGGCATTGTTTATAAGGAATAATATCTAGTTTTCTCCTGTAGTTTCCATCTGGAAGTTTTTCAAGCATTTCCTACAAGTAAAAGAAAAACAAACCCAAAAGTCTTTAAGTACCAAATATCAAATTTTCTGAATTACATTTCTTAAATATTTTCAGAAGATACCTCAATGCGTTTTTGATCTTCTAACAGAAACTTAAGACGGGCTGTTTCCAACTTGTGTCGCTGGATTTTCCATAGTGTTCTTTGTTCCCTACGGGCTGCATCATCAGAAAGTTTGCTATAATGGTCAATTAATTCCTGCCTAAATGAAGGTAAAAATATAAGTTATAGATCTTTGCATACTGATTTTCATCTTCCCTTCTAAAGAATAAGGCTTTTTAGCACTTCAGAACTGAAAAGTAGTTTTTAAAATGTAGAAGCCAGAGGCTTCAATCACAGACAATAAACATGTGGAAGAAAACAGGACTGTATTCTTAGTCAATATGTATTTATTACTTAGTAGGCCACTCATTTATCTTAAGTATTTTTAGATGTAACAGAAAAAAGTGAAATATCAAATTCCTTCATCTGCTTTTTACTTCTGCTTTGACAGACATGTGACCATTTTTGCTGTGGGCTCTGCTTTTACTTGTAAGATGGAGTTAAATTTTTTTTCCTGAAATTTTGATTGTAACAAAACCCAGACTGGGTAAGGTTGGCACAAATTAGTGGGTCCCAGGTTTTTGGGCCACTAACCATTCCTAACAAAATTGCTCACAGATTACCAAAAATCCTTACATACACCTTTAACTGCAAACACTACCCTTGTCTGGGAACTACTAGTACCATAAATTTTAATACACAATAATATTTTCCTGAGGTCTTTATGATGGTTTTGGAGACTACTCGCATACATTTACCTTGCCTTTTTTTCCATTTCCTCTTCTAAAGCTTTCAGTCTTTTTTCTCTTTCTCTGAGCTCTCGGGCATAGCTGAAATCATCATCAATCTCCTCCTGCTTCATTGCAAGACGACGCTGCATAAATATTTAATACTTTTAAAAGCTACTCTCAATACCAGCTGTAACTCACACATCAAATAAGAAATTCTTACTTGTACCCCATGAGTTATTCATTCAACTTCAGTACAATAAATCAAGATACCCTTTCATTTATTTGTCTAAGAAATGCAGCTGGCCTTTAGAAACACACAGAGATACCTCTTGGTCTTTTGCAAACTGGTCTTTCAGCTTCTGAAACTGTTCCCGTTTCTTTGCATCCAAAGCCATTCGTTCTGATATTTGCTGATCTGTATTAAAAGAAGGTACAGTTAGTTTACATTCACAAACCCACTAGAAAGCACATGAAACACCACTGCAACTTACCACTAATGGCTTTTAGTACTTTGCTAGCAGTTTCCCGAGCATGAACAATTAATTCTTGTTTGGCTATTTCCATGCGCAAATCCTAAAAAATTAAAGGGCAAACAAAAATACTGGTGGAATTTTTTCTATTATTCTAGACTTGAAAATACATGGTTGCAGACAGGTGCACACTTTATAATGGTTATTAATAGGTTAATATAATACAGACATATGAATAAAACAATTAATTAAATGAAAAGTCTGCAAACTACTAATGGAAGTTAATACTCCAGATCTTAAAACAAATCCAATCCATTTGATATGGGCACTACATGATGGAATCTGAAGGACAGAAGTCTCTAACTAAAAAGTTCTGAAAAAACAATTAGCTATGCAAATTACAAATAGTCTTATCTGGTTACTAATTAGCTTGTCACATTTGTTAAATTAGGATCTAACAATCTTTTCAGTAGGAGGACGAATCTGCTACTGCAAAGAGCTAAAATGAAAGTCCAGCACTCGTTTAACACATGAAAATACAACACACCACCTATGCTTTTAAAAGGTATATTAAATAAGTTTATTTGCTAAGATAACAAAACAGCAATTAACTACAACTGACTAAAAATTCTGACTATAAATACAAATTCTTTAAAAGTTATAATAAAAATGAAAATTGAGTGTTTAAAAATAAAAATCCAACGAGGTATTTATTCCTTTATTCATTTACCTTTTCTTCCTTGCTTATGGAACTGTACCGGGCAATTCTTTCCATTCGACCTACGTACACTGCACAATCTCTCTCTATTTCCTTCAGTTCTTCAAGTGAAAAAATAACTGAAATCCGGGGAACAGGTATATCTGACCAACATATATAATGCTGAAAAATGAGAAATTTCCTTTTAAATACATTTTTTAAATTGTAAAATTTTATATTATGTATTCACGTTATATATTTCTTTTAACTTAGTAGTGCTTCAAGACACTGACATAAGGATCTAAAATTTTTTATTAAAATCATTGGTATTTATATCATTCAATGTAGGAGATAGAGGTACAACATTCCACAACTTGGATCACAGGTCAGATTCTCAGGGTTTTGTCTTTATCACTGAATTGGACAAGAATAAATACATTTATACTAATCATGTTCTAAATGTCTCAAATTTCCTTTTCTGAATATCCAGATTAACTGAGCATGAGTAACTCAGCGCTGAATGCATCTCTCCTGTCAAAAGTTAGGCTTTATTCACTGACATTCCCCACAGATCCCCACTCAGTAGGAAATGTCTGGAACAGAACTAACACACACCTACAAGAGAGAGCTCCACATAAGACATAACTCTCAAAAACACAGGCAGTGCACACCACAGTGTACCTATTCTTTAAGTATCTTAGCTCTTTCTACTCCACCTCAACACCCCTAAATCTCTGAAGCTGCTCTACTTAGTGCAGAAAAAGGGTAACTGAGCCTGGGGGAAAAAAAAACAGTTAGGATGTGCACGAGCACACTGACACTGGATTTCCCCATCTACTGGGAAGAGCCAGAAGATGGGAGGTATGTTCCTGGGAATGTATCAGACTAAGCAGAATGGAAGAGCCAGCTCTTGAGGGAATTGTTGAAAAGTAGAAGAAATGTGACTGTAATTCTCAGATGGAAGGTGACTGAGCCTGAGTGTCACATGACCTGAGGGAATGTTCTATCTATTAAGATACCATGGTAGTGACTGATAAAGCTGTAAGTTATTACAGAAATGATGGCTGACACTTCTATAAAAAGCCCAGTACTACTGGCACAACAGAGTCATGGGAATGCTTATGAGAGAGGACTCAGGGGAACTAGCAGAGGGACATCTCACTTTTGAGGTGATACTCTAGATACTATCTAGTATCCACCTGATAATGAGCTGCTCTGCTCTGTCAAGATGCTATCTTAGAAGGAAAGAGAATATTAGTTACTGGAAAAAGAGTGCCTATTGACTTTAGACACCTTTCTGGTAGTTTCATTTTTTAGACATATAGAGAGAAGAGGGAAGACACAAAGTAGTTTAACATATTTTTCTTATCAAGACTCCTTCTGCAAAATATGAATAAACAGAACTATTTAAGCACTTCTTGGAAACATAATGATGAAGCTGGAATACAAGAGCTGTGCAGAACTGAGTCAAGACCTGGTAAATGAGGCAGCTTTGAACCAAAAAATAGTGTGAGTTGTGTGAGAAGTGGAAGGCCCTTGCTTGGGCACCTAAAACATTTCTGCTTTTAATACTAAGAAAAGTAAGAAATACAGCATGTGCACTGGATATGATAAATTTGATGCTCTTAAAATTTATATTTTTGCAGTGAGGTGTTAGCAAGTAGAGTGGATAATCAGCTCACAAGTATCTGAGAGCAAGTAATTGCCTTTCATGAATCTTCCTTATGCAATACTGGTTTTCAATAAAGGAGTGAACTTGATAAAAACCTAGAAACTTCCTTTAAGGAGGCATGATTTTCTCAACATAATAGGAAGGAACCAACCCAAAACTTACCCTAGGACAGCACAATTTCAGCAAGTTTATGGTTTTCCCACATATGTACACATCATTAGCAATATGTTTAAGAAATACAGGGACACAATCTTCCACTTCTTTTGAAATCAAAACATAACCATGAGTCCAGTAATGTTTATCTACATAACAAAAAGATGAACCATATATTTTAGTTATTTAATTAACAGCACAAATCATATAAATAATAAATGCTCCATATATGTACTGTACCTCTGAAACAAAGATAATCCTCATTCACCTGGATCATAAATTCTCCATAAACATCTCTGAATACACCACTGTATACCCAATCATAGATAAATCTAAAAAAAAAAATAAAATTATACAATAGTGAAAGTCAATCCTGCCTTCTCATCTAAGTAATTTGTATATTCTTTAAAATCCCAAAAGACAAGCTATAGGTAGGATAAAGTTATGAACTTTTAAAGTATTAAATCTGATGTTTCTATGATTTATTTGAGCAACAACTTCTATTATTTAATTTCTTTCAGGTTAACAAATGAATGGGATAACACTCTGCAGATAACGGAGACCTCCTTCCATGGCAGCCTTGATCATATGATTGATGCTTTGATACATATCTGCAACAAATTTAGGAATGAATGCACTAAGTATCACATACTAGTAAGCAATTTTTTTAGATTCCTTGTGATGCCATGAAATCCTGTCACTGGTATTTGAGAAATCTGACTTCCTTCTATAAATAGCAGGGCAGAAGCTGTGAAGATATTTCAGTGAGTCTTCTGGTAAATCTGAAATTAAATTTCTCTGAAGATCATTTTATGTAGAAGGAAGGAAACATAAGAAGGGTGGCCATGAGAGGAGTCTTAAATTTAGAGCATTTTGACAGACTGTATTCTTTTACTAAGTATCATTACATCTATTAAGTAACATTGTAAACTGATGTTGGACTATAGCTGTAATCCCTGTAAACAGCAATTAAAAAAAAGCATCTCTTCAGAAGTCTATAAACTAATAATTTCTAAATTGATGTGCACTGATTAACAAAACTGTTGCAATCCAAGGAACTCTACTTTCTACTATCATTTGGTTAAAACAGATATTTTATTCATTTTTGCTTACTAACAAGCCCAGAAGAAAAAGACAGAGGAAATAAGCATGATTTTTCCCAGTTTGTGCAACAAGAAGAGAAACTTGTCAGCTGCCATTTTCAGGATTTTATTACAGATACAACAACAAAAAAAAGGTTATTTGAGTCTTACATTCCAGTATGAATTTCCAGGACTAGCAACAAGAAAGAAGTCTTATTTACATGTATTTATTTACTAATCTAATCACGCATACAACCCTTATATTGTTACTGAGCTGAAAAAAAGAGAGAAAGAAGGATTCAGCAAGAGTAATTAATTTTAATATATATTGCAGACACAGACACTTTATTTTTTTTTTAATGTTAAAAACCATTTTTAAATGGGCAGTTACTCATCAGATTACTAATTTGTAACTCTTAAACTCAAATTATGCAGAGAACAGTGTGGACGCACCTTGTGTATGGTTCACAGCTTGTCTTCAACAAAGACAGCAGAACTGGATAATGTTCATTGCTACAGTTGTTCAGAGCCTCCTTGTACAGATAGGAAAGCAATTTAACACCCTAAAAAAATTGAAAACCAGCCTAATGTTAGGCAGCAAACTGCACTACAACTTTAATAACAAAAGACTTATAACGACTTGGCTTTACATGGTCCACGAGACATAGAAGGGGTCCACTAGACACATCTCACTTCCTCTATTTATCTGCAATTAAGATCACTTTACCTGAGCGAGTTACCTCAAGCTCACTTTATCGTCACTAAAGAGAAACAAGTATGTTTAGAGTTGGATTCATGTGACTAGAATGAAAAAAAATGCTCTAAGGCTTATTTTGGGCCCTTGAGTTTACTTTAGGAATTGAAAACACAGGACAAAATTCCAAATTTGTAAGTATCTGAAGAAAGGATACCAGTATTCTAACTGGAGTCCAAGGTCATAACTTTGCTAGCAGAGAGACCAAGACTATGTATTTTATCTAATGTAACTTTGAAGAATATTAACATTGTAACACAAACCAAATATAAAAACATCAAACTAAAAATCACCGTAGGAAATGAAGCACCGGCTCCACCACTGATCCCCAGTGCTGTTGTTCCGATGCCACAAAGTTCAGCTAAATACCTAAAAAACAGGATTAAAACATGCATAAAAATTCCAACCAGAAGTTTCTTGAGATCACAACAATGAACTTTGCTGAAGCTGAATATCACACAACCATATTGTATCTGCTGAACAATAACTGGGATAATAAAGAAACTGAATATAAAAACCTTACATATTTCCTCTCCAATCTTCTGGACATAAAAACCCTTTCTGTTAAAATAGAGGAAAAATACTGACAGACTGAGTAAGAATGCCCATTTACTATGGTCTCTCAGAGTGTAGATGAATAGACTGCATTTTTTCTGCTACGAAATGCTTAAACATTTAATATCATTCTCTTACCTTAACTGACGGCCTAATTTTCTGAAGAGAAAGCTGATTGTTAGAAGACTTAAAGTAGGAGGTGTTGACAAAACACAGGCTCGGTAATATTGAAGATACTTTCTCAGCCCACTTGTGAACGCCTAGTATCAACAGAAAATATTTGAAGTCTTACTGTGAAAGTTGTTAATGGTTTATCAATGTCTCACATCAATTGCATCAGCATGAAAACTTAAATAACTGACATATGAAAGTAAGAGGGACTTGTACACTAAAGAAAGGGGGAAGTGAGGGTCCATGCAACTGCAGACATTCCAATTAGCCAGAAGACCCCTCTGTACTCTTTACACATCCAATGCACAGAACCTGTAACCGACACACAGTATAATAAAGCATCTTGGTTCAGCTTCTTTGAATTGCCCTTTGAGGAGCTCTCTGTTCTCTAGAACACAAACCTACAGAAACCTGTTTCTTTAATTTTACGCCTACATTGGATACTGGGAAAAACTCATCTAGAACTTTTTCTGAGAAGACCTTCTTAATAGAAATTGAATAAGATTGCTGTAAATCAAATATTCACAATAAAAAAATTTTCATAACTAATCCTAACTTAATTCTATGCATTAAAGAGAGATTAAATCACCCGATATTATATGGGGTATGTACAGCTCAGCATAATACAGGGAGGACTGACAGGGAAAATCTGCACTTAATTTCAAACCAAGAAAAAGTATTTAAAACTATTAAATACCATATTTCTCTACTTCAGATTTTCATTTTTTAAAAAACATACGTTTTATATATATATATACACACACACATACTGTATTAGGAAAATTCTTGTATTTTAATTTTCTACATCTTACTGTATAAATATATAATGTCTTTAAAACATCTAAAAATTATATTTCTTTAGTCCACAACAAAACAACATGACTAAACAAATCATGCTTCAGGTAACAAAGACATTTTACTGCATATTTCAGTGCAAGCAAGCCCTAAGCACCCAGACCTGTGATTTAAACATAGTGGCACTGTTCATTGCCATGGAGCATCACACTTAAAATACTTTACAGTTTTGCAGAACGCAGAAATTCCAGCTTTACATGAAATTCTAATTTACCCTTTAATTAGAAGTTACCTTCTATACCTAAGATAATTGGCCCATTAAATCTAGATGATTTAATACAATTGTTTTACCTGAAACACAAGTCCTTTGCTGTATGAAGAATCCAAAACTGGCTGAAGAGAAAAACGACTTAGTCGTGTGTAATAGGTTCCATACTCTGCAACTTCTGTGAGCAGGTTGTGCATTGCCTCTGGTGAAGTTCCAGATACATATACCCCCTCCTTTATCACAAATGTCTGAGCAGCCTAAAAAATAAAATAGGGTGAAAAAAAGGCAGATTTAAGTATTTCATAGTTGTGTTCTGACTTAAAATAGCAAACATTTACACACAAAAATGACAGCAGACAAATTTTCAGTTTAGATAATGTGGTGACTGAGACTATATGCCTAGGACAGTGAGATAAACATTAAATTGCAGCAAAATTTCAGGAGTATGAATGGTATCTTCAATATACAGAATAAGACTCATTATCTAATTCCTTAAAGAAAATCCAATTTACAAAACTATTTACACACTTATTTTCAAGTATCCATAAACCTATTTTCCCTTATACTCTTAGCCTACTGCAATAACACAATTACTGCAATATATAAATACTGCCTTATTGGCATTAGGCAACATTCAACTTTTTAAAACTATCCACAACCGCAAGATCTCAACAGAAGTAAATGCATAGAAGAGGAAATGTCTACGAATCAAAAACCAAAAAGATTCAACTAAAAAGCACAGATAAAAATCATCCATACCTGATTGAGTGAAAATGTAGTGGATACCACTCCAATGAGGACATTCAAGACATCCTTAACCAGTTCAGGTTCTTTCATCAGCACAAGCTGAGGAAGCTGAAGTACAGTATTACTGAACAGTTGTAATTCCCCTTCTCGAAGTTTGTAAAATTTGTCAAAAGCTTCTCTCCCCGCTTCAGTAAGATACGGTTCCTCTTTTTTACCTGGTGGGCTGTGTCAGAGTAAACAACATTACAAGGTGATTGTGTAAAAAGAAATATCTCATAGAGAAAAAAAAAAAGCATTTCAGAATTTTACACAGAATTCCTCACACAAAACTTACTTGTAATATAGTACATTTTTAAGGGAACATATCAATGAAACTGTAGCTAAAACTCAGGATAGTGAAGAAATAGGTAGATAATTTGAACATCAGTTCAGAGGCAGAATCCTTGACTGAGAACTACCAGTTGCTTTTGTGGCCTTCCCTGATGCAGTTTTCACATCAGGAAAATGAGGTCAACATATACGAGATTTCTATGGTTCATTTAATACTAATATTCAAATAAATTAAAGAGAAATATGTTCAAAATGCTAGAATGAACTTTTATTAACACATTTTAGCTCTTCCCAGCAAAGATTACTCTCCCCTCCAAAACAATTTCTCCTTCCAATTCTTCCAAAAATTCTGAATTCTGGTAGCAGGTATTACACAAAAGCTGTCAGGCCTATATGGTCTATAGGCCTACGGTCTATATTTGAATCTAAGACCCTTACAGTCTAAATGTTAGCAAGAAAAACTGTCTTGTACTAGGAACAAAGCTCAAGTGGGCTTTGAAAAAGCAGATCAGGGCAATTCTGAGTTTCTGAGCTTCTCAGGCTCAGACTGTATAACACTGCAACTGCACATCACTGGATAACTACTTAAAATTACAGAAAACAGAGAGAGCAAAGTTTCTCCAAGAATCACCAAGGCACACCACTGTCCATCAGGAATGTAAGGAAGATACCTGCCATACCTGTCTTTTTTTTCCCCTTCCATTTTAGGGAAGCAAGGAAGACTTAACAGGACTGTATAGAGCCTTCTCTCAGGAGGTAGATCTTCTGCTCAGCAGCCAAAAGAACTACAAGTCTAACTAGACCATCAAGAACTCTGTTGTAATAATTTGTTTTGGTTACAGGCAGGGAAAAGGAATACAATACTGTACAATATTGGAAGACATGGGTTTAATTTTTCTGCTGCTCTACAATTACCACTTTCTCTTTTTAAATTGAAAATGTGGAATCATTTTAGACTGAGACAAATTGCATAGCACATAAGAAGTCAGAATAGTTAATGTTGCATTTCACATAAACAGTAAGTGTTTTCATAATCCCCTCATTTTTTTGACAAAGTTGATTTTATCTCTTCCTATAAAACTGCTGCACTCTAAGAACTAGTTTGTTGAAACTGCATCACCTTTATTCCTTTATACCTATTAATTCAGCATATTGAATTTTTCCAATTAAATACACATTTCTCTATGTATACTGAGGTCATGAATTAAGATGCCATACACCTTCACATATTTGCATACAGTGCATAGTAAGTTTGCCAGTCAGATCAGACACGTACTATCCAATTCTTTCCCAACATCTTCGTTTGCTGGGTCCATATGTAAGCACTGCATCCCACAAGTCTATGTCTGGAGTCATGCTTGGCTCTGACTGAGAATCAGGAGTCAGATTGGATGCTGACTGGAATCCCTCATCTTCTGACTGATCTATACTTTGGGGAACCTGCCAGAGAGAGTTCAAATGTTAGACATGAAAATATTTTACTAAAGCTAATAAAAAAGATGTTCTGCTATCATTCATGACTGATTCTACGTGACCCAACCTCTCTTACCTACCATCCCTTTATATCAATTTTAAATTTTCACTGTAAGCATTCTTTTCATTTGGTGAGTCTCTATAGGTATTAATGTCTATACATAAAATGGCAACCACCATCAAAATAATATACTGTGCTCGTTAGTGTTAAACTTGAAACTCCCTCCTTCAGTAATCGTATAGTTCTACAAAATGAGAATCTGAGGTATGGATATTCAACAATATGTAACATTAATAAAATCATACTGCTCTGCCTTTTGTTTGAGGCAAATGACCCAGACCCAAGTCTTCCAATTTGTAAACATTTTGTTAAATATGACTAATATAGTTTCTTCCCTTATTCATATTACAGAACATCTACAGGTATCCAAACAGTGTATAGGCCACATCCTTAGCCCCCACTCAACAGGAGTCATATGTGCAGAATTATCCTCAATTTTAGTAAAAGACAATCACACCCCCATAAAAAGCAGCATGTTCCTCAAGAAATTGCAAATTTTCCCATGTGATGGAAAGAATACAGCACTAACTCAAAACATTCTGCCTCCCCCAGGTTATGACTTGCGTCCATATTTTGCGTCCTGTTCAGTGCACACTGAACAGGAGTTTTCTATTTAACATGTCTGCCTTCAAGTTTCAATTAAGGGAATTGTGAGATTTATCCATATGTTAAGTAGAGGGAACAAGATGAGGATCAAAAGGTAGGCTATAGAAAAGCCTACCTACACACAGTAAAAATGGAAAGAAAGAAAAACCTGGAAGTTTATCTAGTACTTCTGTGAGAATAACATAGCAAAAATACTTAGAATGGACCGGAAAAGTGGAAAAAAAGATACAGTAGAAACTGTACCCACTTAAAAGGTAAAAGGACAATAGGAACTAGGACATTCAATGAAAAAAAATAACAGAAAAAAATCTTTTAAGATAAAACAAGCCAAGACAAAAATACAGCAAGTTAGGTAATATAAGCTGAACAGCAAAGCACGTACATTCAGATGGGAACGCTGATGCAATCAGCCTGAGCACTAACAGGTAAGCAACAATGCAGAGGAGTTCAGACAAAGCAGGCAAAAATGCAAGCAAAAGATTGCTGGAGTGGGGAAGGCACAGATACAGCTGATGGCTTAAATTAGTAAAGCCTGTGGCCACATGATGGGTTTTGACACATCTATAGGACAAGACCAAGGTTTTTGTTACCATACATCTCTGTATCCAAAAAGCTTATCTGCTTCTCTGCAAAGGAAAGAATCCCTGCTCCATCTTAAATTCCAGTGCTGTATGCTTCTATCACAAATTAAACCACTACCCACATTTTGACGCATAGTTTCAAAGTGGCACAACAAAAGCATGCATACACTCCTAAGTCCAAAACAAATGATACTGTACTTTAATTGCAAGTCCAGACAAATCTGCATTGTCAGGCACTGGTGGCAAATCCAACTTGATGTCCATATCATACGTACGGCTGTGGACAAGGGCACCGAAGAGTGAGACCCGTGTCTCTTTCTCAAACTTGTCCCCAGCAGGGCAGCTCTGTGAGAACAGTCCTATGGCAGGGAGTCCAGTGCCAGGGGCTGCCTCCATTATCTGAAGTGTCTTTTGAATTGTGTCGTTAAACTGACATTCTTCATTTGTTATCAGAGACTGTATGTCAGCTTCAAACACACTCACATCGTAATAATCATAACCCTGGTATTTGACGTTTCTCCCAACATATTTGTTGTTCGTAAAATAGTCCTTTTTTTGTGGTACAAGCTGGGGAGGGCCTGTTCCAGCAAGCTGCACTAAGAGATCCAAAACAGAATTCACTTCAGTAAATGGTAAGCATTCAGCTGTTTCCAGTTCCTCCACAAGATTCTCCAGTCTATCTGCTTGAGCACCTAGGCCACCAACTCTCAAGTTGAAAGACAGCATCAAAATTTTGTTTTTCACTGGAAGTCTGGAAATGTTTGATTGCAGCTTACGAGCCTCATCTTGAAAAAGGCTTATGAACAGGGCATTATAAGCAACCCTCTTCAGATTTTGCTTAGCCCTTCTCTTGCTGATCTTCTGCCTGCCCAAGTGAACCTTCCATGGCAAACCTGTCAAGTGTGCTTCACACAAATCATTGAACAACTGTGTGATGCTCTCCATTTCAAATCAAATTGCTGGGTTTCTGCAGTTACTGTCAGTGTCTCTGATTTCATGTGAAGACCTGAAAAATAAGAGGAAAAGGAAGAAACTCATAACGTGTTTGAGAAACTGATGAGTATGCTTTAACTTAAACTGAGACAGCCCAAAACGAGTGAACTGACCCAGCAGATATTTAGGACATGAGCTATAAAAACCACACTGTAACTCTGATCACAAGTGAAGTGATGGTGGAGGAAGCTTAATTCCAAATGCCTGATTTTGCTCGGCGGACTGAAATAGGAGAAGGTTGTCCTGATCTAACACAGGATTCCTGTGGGAACACCTCTCCCTTTTCCCAGGAGACATCCCCCCGGCAGCACCCTCAGCAGGAGCCACGGGGCTGCGCAGGGCGCTGCAGACAGTGCGGGACAGCGCGGGGCCGGCCGGAGAGCACCCGCCATCCCTGGGGCATGCGGAGCACCCACCGAGGCGATGCGGGGGTGCCCCGCAGGAGCTGCCGGGGCTCACCCTGAGCATCCCGCTGGGCCCGAGCACGGCGCGCCAGCCCCTCCTCGCCGCCCGCCATCAGCACCGCCCGCGGGGCTGTCCCCCCAAGCCCAGCCCAGCCCAGCCCTTCCAGCCCCGGNGCTGCGGCCCGGCGGGAGCGCCCCGGGCCCGGGGAGGGGCCCCGCGCCACCGCAGAGCGCCCATTTGAACGGGTCACGATTTTTAAACCATTCCTGCGATGCTCGCGTTTAACGTTGGCAGCTGACAAAAAATAAAAACACACTGGAGCCAGAAAGCAACGAACCGCGCCTGTCCCGAGCGCCAGAAGGCGACTGCAGCCTTCTGGCGGTATTCGCCAACAAATTCTACCACCAGTACAATTTTTTTCCTCCCTCTTAATTCACGTTTATTAAAGGTCTTAGAAAAATACATATCAAAATACAACATGTCATTCAAACACTAGAAATTCAGTTGAGCAAAGTCAGGGAAAGGGGATTTTGCAGGAACTTCTCAGAAAATTCGTTTTCCTCAGGGGGAAAAAAAAAAAGGGGCAAGCATTCAGGGGAGAGAGTGGGAAAGAGAGGAATGAACCAACATCTCCTGTAAGGAAGTTTTGAAGCTGAAGTTTGTCCTTTGCCCAATTTCCAGCTTAAAAGTAAATACTTTTTTGGAGTTAAAAGTTAAGTTTAAAGAAATTCTGAACTGAAACAGAACATTTCATGTCCTTCAGCTCTCATTTGTGAAAATGTTTCACATGACTTTTCTTTTGAAAAAAGATTTTAATTTCAAAATGTTCAACGGTGGGTATCATTTCCCATCCAGCAATATCTGAAAACCAGAACAAGTGAGAAGGGAAGCACTGGGAACAATTAAAAAAAGAGAACTGCAAACCCAGATTTAGTTATTTGATTTATATAAAGTTGATCCCAGTAGCAATACCAGTATAAACATAATTTGAAGTGTTTGAAATCAAAAGGTCACATTATTGAAGTCAAGATCACAGAAAAGTGCTCTTGGAAATGATTCCTAAATCATATCTACAATGCTAAAAACAAGGCATACTGTGGTTATTGCCTTGGGATGTTTGTTTAATTTTGAGAATTTACACGATGTAGCCTTAGGCCACTACCAAATCTCTGAGGGCTTGTGCTTTTTATTTGTTATACAGACAATTTACTTTTGAAAGGAGGGCAGAGTGAAGTCCTCATATTTTCCTTTTCTTCTGCTTTGTAAAATAATTCTGAAGTCAATTTCTTGAAATCCCATCCTTCACTGAAAAGAACAGCAGTAAGAAAACCAGTTATTTATTAATCCAGCTCATACTGCAAATTCTGACCCCACAAGAATATTTTTATTGGAACCAGACCCCTGGTCTTGGCCACTTCTGAAAGACAGAAGGGCATTTGCTTTTAGAGAGATATGACCATCTTTATAATTGCTTTTTCTCTTGAAAAATGGAAGTCATTTAGCAGAGAAACATTACTAGGCAAGTATCCTTGAAAACACACATCCCTGCTTAGTCTGATTCCCATACAAATGCAGTGCCTGATCCTCAGCTCTTTGTGACCACACTTGCAGTGTGACTAATTTCTATTGAGTTATGTGAAGTTATTTGTGGACAAGTTAAATGTATAAATATATCATCTGATTTGGCACTATATTCACAGAACCCATTAGCAGTCAGAGCCAGTGCTCAGTTAGTTATCCATTCTTTAACCACATAATATTTTGGTACTTCCATTCCAGCATTCTGGAGGAACAACATTCAAAGTCTGAATGGTACTGTTATGCTATGAAATTCAGTGCTTTCTGGCTCAAGAGGAGCTATTATAAGCTTTCAGAGTTTCAACATTTTCACATTAGATTGGTCTGGTCCCACTGACTTTAATATCTCACTGACTTACAGGACCCAGCTGTATTTTATAAAATTTTCAGAGACTTGCATATATTATAAGAATTAAAGATAAAACCAGACAACTTACCTGAACACTGCAGCATTTTCCATTCCTGCTGAAACTGCTCTCTTAATGTTTTTATTTTATTTACTTTTTCTTGGGTAGGAGGTACATAAACTCCAAAGTCAGGTGGAGAAGCACCCAGTAATGCTTTGGCTACACTCTGCATTAATTTTATGTCTGTGTCCTAATTAAAAAGAAAAAAATATTCCTATGAACCAAGTTCTCTTTGTTTCAGTGATACGTGAAATATTTTAAAACAAACTTTTATAATTAAACTGCTAGTATTAGTAGCAAGAATGCGCAACTTTCCATTTTCAAATAAAATTGTGTCAAAATGGCTTTTTTTTTGGAAAAGGTAAAACTTGTTTCTTTCAAATAGAGAAAGAATCGCAGTTTTCCTTTTATGATTGAAAAGAAATAATGCTGGGTTGGGGACAGAAAATGTTATGAGGGAAGGGGAGCATGAAGTTCCTTACTTCGTGAATCATATACTTTCTATGAGTGGAAAATAGTGATATATTTTGCTTCATCAAGAAGTGACTGCTTTGGTCTTCTCACAGTCTAAATATCATTTCCTTGCAGAAATTGTATTTTGAAATGTTGATAGTATATGAAGATCATATATGGAAGACTATAACCCTATGTTATTTTTAAGAGATAGAGTATTTTTTCAGTTATTCGAAAAAGCCAAGCATATGCATTACAAAACCCCTATATATTACATAATCCTGTTATGGAGCTACCTGCAGAATAACAATATAAAAGTATCACAATTTTTTTTCAATATGTATACCTAACTTCCTTTTAATGTCTTGAGTTTACACTTCAGAATATCAATAGTTCTCTCATTTCATACTCCTAATTAGTAATGTGTAAATACACTGTTTATGTATACCTATCAACATACAAATTATTTTAGCTTAGATAATTTATTTATCACCATTGTAAATTACAACAATTTATTCTGTAGTTTTCTCGAATGTTATGTCAAAATCCACTTAACTGGCAGCTTAATTAATAGAATGGCTTTAATTGGATACTTGCCGGGGAACAGATTATAATAAACATATGTGAACAACTGTTTGCTGTTTCTCATTAAAGAAGAAACAGAAGGCATAAAAGCAATCAAAAGTTACTGTTTCAGAGATCACACCGAGAAACAGTGCTACTCACAACCACAGGATGCTGGAGAGGCCAAGAGTATAAACTGAGCTCTCTTAAAAGATCAGACAAATTCATGGAAGATACACTCATTGTCACTGATCACTGGTCTGGATACAGCCTGCCACTTCCTACATTTAGATATTTGTAATGGGTAGCATATTGAAAAAACTAGACTAGGGAAAGATCCATATATTCTTTACTTTCTTTCCCATGTTCTCTACCAGAAACAAAGTTGTGGTAGACTGGCCCTCAATTCTGTATTATGACAATTAAGTTCACTTGAAGGATATGTGCCATTCTGATTTATCTTCTGCATGCTGGAAGTTGTTTGTGACAAAATACAGCATGGGGAAGAGGAGAGGAAATTTAGCGGTCCATGAAGAACAGGATAATGGGCTGCTTTCAATCACGTTTGACGGAAAGAGGCCAGATGATTTAACAGACAGTAAGTACCTCTTTTCAGGAGACAACTCTGAGCTGGGAATCTCAGATGAATGGCAGCTGTGGCAAATTGTCAGAACATCTATGGTCTACAGACAGAACCATGGGCTTGCATTCATGCCCTGGCCTCTCCATCATGCAGCCTGCCTAAAGCTCAGTATGCATCTGTGTCTTGCCTTGCTCTCAGGACAGAAACAAACTTGGGCAGTTTGCACTCTGAACTCTGGGGTACCAGAGACAAGATAGACACAGCCAGTATTTTCTCCTGGGCAGCTTGAAGCAGTTTATACCAGGCATGCTGCTGCTGGATTTGAGTTCTGTGCCAGACACTTTGAAGTACCATAGCTCAGCACCACTTCTTACCTTGATCACAGCAAAAATTCGAGACTCAGCTAATCCTTGTAATAAAGCAAAAAGCAGAGAAATCCCACTTATTCCAAGGTTCCTGTTTGGTCCAACAGCTATTACTGTTAAGTTTGGTTGATAACTATATGCTACAGGAAGAATGAATCCAAGTACAGCAGAAAAGAAGTCATTTCCTTCAGCACCCTTTAACAACAACAAGAAACTGTTTAGCACAAATGTAAGCCTCAAATTCTCAGATATAAAACAAAAAGGTGAATCTCAGAAAGCTTTTAATTGACCTAGGAAACATTGATCTATTTTTCCAGCAGTTTTTATATTAGGCATGCAGATTATTCATTTTTTGCTTAGTGTCTTCACACTGTAACTCTGCCTTGCTGAAGATGAACTGCAGTAACTATGGAAGGTTTCCTCAAACCTATGCATTCTACTGTGCTCTAAAGCTCAGTGAGAGAGTAGTAGTATCCTGGCCAGGGCAAGGAAAGGAAAAATTTTCAGTTCAAACTGAAGTGAGGGGTGTAATTCTCAGTGTCATTTTATGAATTTGTAAATATAATCTATTATTTCTGTTTCAAAAGTTTTTCTCATATATTGTGTCCAGAAAGTGAATCTTACCTCTTTCCAGTTTAGAGATATATAGTGTTTGGAACTGTTCTTTCCAGACTGTTCTTTCTCACAGATATGTATGATAAGCACTTTTCTGTAAATAAAAACCACACCTCAGTATTTAACCAACATCTCCCAATGCAATAAAAATGTATTTTCTTTCATCATTCTTTAAATGCTAATTCATAAACACAGGAGGAAAATGAAAAGTATTTCATTACTACATGCCAAAATGTAAGCAACAATTAAAACTGAAATCCTTTTTACGGTATTTTTAAAAAGAGGATTAAAGAGTACAGGGAAATCACTTTTAAGAAAAAGGGGAAGTAGAAAAAAGTTATATATAAGAAAAGATTATTTTCAACAAGGTACTCTGCATCAGCAGTATATGCCTCCTGCAGTTATAGGGGGGATACACTCTATATAATTGATAATTGCCTTCTTTTTTACGTTGTATCGGCAATATCCTGTTTTCAATAACAATTTAAATTTCAATTAATATAGGATTATAATTTAAACCTATCACTAAACACATGACATTTAGAAATAGCAGTTTGTCTTTGGAGATGTATTTGGGATACATTCTGTATTTTGCCTCAAGCTAAACTTAATGAATGTCAAGTCATGACTGATTCCTTAGTGCAGAATTCATCACACATACAGACACTTTTGAACATTTATATGGGATCTGACTGCCTCAAGAGCAACCTCACCCATCTTCTGTGTTCGGTATGATCTGCATGTCTCCCACAAATATACAAAGTGCTCTGTAGAATATGAAAATAAACATGTTTACATCTACAAGTAATTTTTTTTTCATTACTGCAATTTGTATAAAGAGTCTGCATGTATGGATTGATGCATAAAAAAGAACGTATATTGTTTCTGAATTTAGTCCACTAGAAGTATGAAGAAAACACATTTAAGACGGTTCAAGGGAACCCCATTTCTCCCTTGGAAAACCACAACCAAGAAAACATCCTCAGACCAAAATCTGACAAAGAAGGGGAAGGAGGGAGGGAAGGAGGGGAAGGGAGGTAGGAATAAGGAAGGGGCGAAGGGAGGGTGGCAGGGAAGGGAGGAA
>VYXB01009294.1:984881-1058510 GCA_013397135.1 Pachyramphus minor | reverse complement strand
CTTTCGCTGGCATATATGCTATTATCTGAACTACACCTTGAAAATGCAATGCAAGTGACATGCTATTTGTTTTTAAATCGAGGTTTTGCAGACATTTTGCCATATTTCACACACTTGGTATCATATTCTAACATTTTGTCAAAGGGCTGCAAACACAAAGATACAAATTCACCTTTGAAATCCAAAACGAACAGAATGTCTTAGTGCAACAGCAGCAGAAACAGCAGGTGTGGGTGACGCTGCAATTCCATTACGTACCTCCAAAACACATTTTTCATTCAGAAGCAGTTAATGTTGCACAAGAACATGTCATTTTTTAAGGGTAACAACTGTTTTTTTACTTGTTTATATATATCAAGGGATGCTAATGATCCATCATAGAAAGGTTAAGAAAATGTTATTAATTCATTTTCTAGAGAAAGGCCATATTTGACTATTATGCCACAAGCTGTACTGTTACTTCAAAAGTACAGTGCTATGCTGAAAGCAAACTGTAAAAATAGCTTTTGCAGAGGAAGGCCATCTTTACTGGTTCTTTAGATAGTCTGCAGATTGGATACTCTCAGTGTGCCTGTGGGCAAACTGCAGTGGAAAAATACATCCTATGAAAAGGAGGTTGTCCCTGAACTCTGACTCCTTCTTTAACCTGAACAAGCTATTCCTCTCTGGAAAACATAACTGCAGTATTACTCAGTCAACCCTTCAGTGTTCGTTTGTGTTGGGCAGTGCTTTGAATACTACATGAAAGCTAAGCAAAAAAACGTGGTTTCCCTCCACATTCTTCCTCTTTGTATTTGTCAGCACAAAAAGTTAACTTCCAGCTGCAACTCATTAAAGTTCTAGTCTTTCTGCCAATTACCATTTTTATAAATCTATTTATAGGCTCTCCTGGAGTTATGTGTGGTCTGTAACATCAGAAATTTGACACTACAGATCTACATATGTGACTTCTAACAGCAAAAAGATGGCTTAGAAGAAAGAAGTCATTCTGGCAGTTACTCTTCCTTGCAAGCCTAATACTTTAAAGAAAGCTTTTTAGTCAAAGGCAGAGAGTGTTTTATTATGATGTAATATTTTTAACTTGTTTGCAGTTTTTCTCTTTTTGCTTCTCCAAGTTTTTATACATTAATACAAATTTGCACCCTCTAAGCCTACCTTCTCTTCATTCCTGACCTTGCAAGAATCAAAATGCTGAACTGGAATTACTCTGTTCAGAATCTGAGCATACAGCAGAGCTGTTGAAAACACCACTAAATGAGGGGGATGTGTGCACACATGTATAAATCAAGAGTTATTCTGTGTAAACTGTTGTGCAATGCTGCTCATAGCATGGCATCTCGTAAGGAAAGGTAATGCCGAAGTAAACTCGCTCCTAAAGATAGAAGGCAAAACTCTGCGTGCTGAGACAGGAAAAGTTTTGACATTTCTTCAGATTTCTTTTTGCTGCTTACTGGTGCTTGATACACCAACTTCTGCTCCCCTGATTTGGAAGAGTAAATGCCTGACTGACCTTTAGATCTGAGAGCAATGAGAAGGTTCTTAGTGACTCACGTGCTGTGACTACCTACAAAAAGTCTGGACAATGACTTGTCCAATGATCATTAGAAAGATGTACTGTGGTTAACAACTATCCCTAAATACTTATTTTCTCATCTTGCCTGATCACTCTCATAGCTAAGCCCATTCCAGCTGAGATTAGTGGACTAGTGAGATACACAACAACCAATATCTGGACAACAATATAGTAGAAGCAAAAATCAGAGGAATCCACCCCTAACCCCAAGATCAAGGCAATGTATGATTACCTCCTTCGTAAGTATTTTATCTAGGATGGCCAACGTACCGCCAAGAGAGAGCAAAGTTTGGTCGTCTTTCACAAGGTCCGCATAAAAGCCACTGTAAAATAAGTTATATGGAGAAAAACTAGATTAGAAGCAATAATGTCTTCAAAGAGGACATTAATAACTAACTTTGCAGTTAGTATTATCGGCATACATTTTGTATAGGTGCTACACATTGGTTCTCAGAAACCTAGCTCTAGCAGGAACATGACAACACTGTTGGCCTGACAGTCTTCAACTCTCTAAACCTGTCTCCATTCTGCACTGGAAAGAAAACAAAAGTGTCTGAAGATATTGAAGAAACAATTCTGTCAAAATCAGACTAAGACAAGACAAAAAGTTGAGTTTCTCAAAACAGAGCAGTTTGGTATTTTTTCCAGATAAAAGTGAATACAGAGCTTTAAAGGCACCGTCCTAGCAAAATCTCTTTCTAAAGGAATACATTTGCATTAGCTGTCCTCTCTCTCTCTTTTGAAAAGAGTTTTAGAGAAAAGTATTCTGATTTGTCCACGGATTTGAGTGACAAACAACACAAATGTCTTAATTTTTCAAAGGAAGGATTTCTGGCCATAATTGAGGAGACTAAGACCAAAAAGATGACTGTGGCAGACACAGAGCTAGATGACACTCTGTACAGAGACCCCTCTCAACATTTTAATTATCTTGAAAATTACATCAATAGGACCAACCTGACAAGAGCTTTTATTTCAGTTTTGTCCATGTCCTTCACCAAATGAACAGCTACAGGGAGAAAATGTGCTAAACCTGTAGAATCAGTTGTTGCTGTTTTGATGGGAGGCACTGGAAATAGAATATTTTTCATGTGCAATTCCAAAAACCCTTCTACTTTGACAGTTTCATTGCTGTTAGTTATCTTAGAGTCATGTTCTGTGGAGGGATTTGAATTAGCCTTCTTTAGTACATGTGATTTGGTGCTCAAATTTTGTAAAAATGATGTGTCTAGAGAAAAAGAAATAGAGAGGTTTCACAGGTATAAATTCCTAAGCAATGTGGTAATTTTTCAATATGCTTGTATACAAAATAAGAGTACATTTGCATTCATAGTATGCATATTTACTTCCATGCACTAGCTACAATGTTTCCTGCCACGGATGTTATTTTTTCAGTGCTACTGCATTTGTTTTAATCTAGTGAAAGGTGATAAACGATAAATCTTCTGTCCATATTTTCTACACAAAATGGCATCCTCAAACAAAGAGCAGACATGATGTCTGCTGGCTTCAGAAGTTCTCTTCAGATCAGCTGAAGACATGGCCCTGAATGAAGCCTCACACTGCTTCATCAGTCACTTGGTGAAAAATTGCTTGTTCAATTATTTTAATCTGCTGGTATTAATTTCAATAATTTTGAATTTCTGTATGAACCCATTTTATCAATCACATTTGCTTGAGGAAAGAGAAATTACCTTCATACGTCAACCACTTCCAGTAGGGTTTATGTGCTGCTCTCACATTCTGAATAGATTCAACAGCACTACAAAAGAAACCGGATTAACAGAATCAGCAATAATGAAAACAGAGGAAACATAATTTACCTCAACAGAAGAGCAAAACCAAAATATCTAACTGAAAATGAACAAGCTCTGATCTCTTCCAAGAATGCAGAACAGAAAAATAAATGGGCAGATTGCTTGGAAGGATTAGATTTAAGAGTCAAAAAAGAAAAGTGCAGAACACACAGAGCATGTATGCACATTTACACACCATGAGTGAAATCCCAACCCTGCTGCTGGAAGAAGCACATCTGTCTCAGTGCTTCTGTCTGTCAATGCCTGTCAGAACTTTTATCTACACAATGTAAAGATTTAATTAGATTCACTCAAATGCAAGACAATCTGTTCAGGAACCAAGTAAATCACATTCCCTGCTATTCTTTGTGTTGAAATGTTTTTATTACCACTGGTATTTGCAGCACTATGGTCAAATGGTCCTATTATGTTAGCTATCATACATAATTCCAGTCATGTTAAATCCAGAAGAAATTCTGTGTACTTAGAGATTATTTTTAAGGTGTTCAGGAGCTGGACTGATATACTGGATAAATATGTAACCGACTCTATCACCTAGGATGAGAAGCAACCTGAGATACTACAGTTGCTGGCGAAGAAAAAGAGGACACACACAGGCTTTGGGATGTGCTGAGAGCAAAATAACCAGCTTTGCTCCATGCGTTTACCGAACACTACTCAGCCCACAGCCCATGTGCATCCGCACTGCTTCCCTGGCTGATCCAAGCTCTGAGTTTTAACTAACACAGCTAACTGACAGGTGCTGCCACCCAAGTGCATGAGAAGCATTACTGCTGAAAAAAGCACAGGGCAGCTACTGAAGTGGGAGAGAGACTGAGGACAGAACATGGAGACATGGAGGAGGTAGTACAGACAGGTAGAGAGAAAGACACTGTTTTGATGTGGGACTGATTCAGGCCCAAGGTTCAGAATGTTTTACTAGGTCAGATTAACCCAGCCTTGGTGTCTCCAAAAAGAAGTCAGACTTGAAATTTAATTAAAATTAAATTTAAAATAAATTAAAAAAATTAAAAATCTTGGTACAGCTCTACACCATCAAGTGCTTTTGCACCCAAAGCCTCAATGCTCCAATTTCTAGAAACATAAGGATTCATCAACTCTGGCTCTGCAAAGCATCAACTCTCACTGATGAAAGAAAGGTTAGCTCCAGCTCTAGCTGTATTACAGCAACTGAAGTCTGATTTGTCCACGAAGAACTAATCCTAGTAATTGCATACTTTCCCAAATACTGGCTGTCATTAATTGGCATTGCCTTAATTACAGCAGGATTGTCTTAGCCTTCAGTGAGATGGATTTCTACAGGATAACAAGTCCCATGGATAAAACGACTTATAGTTTTATGCTATAAGACATCACAAGTTGAAATAATTTCAGAAAGAAAAGTATACAAAACTGTACCTTGGATGGGTTCTAGAATTCTCTATATACTTACCTTAGACAAGGTGCCATTTCTCCAGTTATTTGAGGTACAGGATCTCCAAGCAAAGTTTTTACAGTCATGCAGACTGATTCAGCCAATGATTTTAAGTGGTATCCACCCTAAAAAAAAAAAAGTTTTTTGTGTCAACTAAGGAACAACATCCTCAGAATATCATAATAGAAAATAAATTGTACTTTTGAAATATATTTGTATTTACAGAACAGAAGATAATATGAAAGTACATCTAAGTCAATGACTTTCAATATGAAAACACAAAGTCAGTGGCTACCTGCTGTACTTCACTGGCATCTTATGATTCAACTCACTTTATCATGTTCAAATAACTTCAGAAATTAGTCATAACTTTGACATGAAAACCCTGGGAATGTATGCCTTCTCCACTCCCATCCACAATATGCCATTTTCAACAATTCTTATGGAAGATTCCTTAGAAGGTAAATGCTATCACTGTCCTCTAAAATATCTGTACAAGAGAAATCTCATACGGCCAGACACTTTTAAGATGTGGTTGCCTAACTGTTTGAGAGAATTTGGAGAACAAAATGGATTTAGACTGCTAGGTAGTATGCAGAAAGCAATCTATCACCTATGGAGCAGTCACATCATCTGTAGTAGGAGTGGATGCTTGTTTGCACTTCAGCTAGTAGACAAAAATATCTACAATAACCAGTTGGAAAGAAGGATGGTGGAAAAAAGGTCATGAAAAACAGAGGTCAAGTGAATCAACTAATAAGCAGTTCACTCTTGGAGACCTTGTTGGTAGCAATATTTCTACACACATATTTACCTGAAAAGCCACCATTTTTCTAATATGCAGCAGAAATAGGGATTTGAAATCTAGATTTCAAAAGGAGAAAACATTTTTAATTGTTAAAAAAAAAAGAATAAAGAAGAGCTCTTCAAGAGCTTGCACAGAGGCTTTTAATCATCAAAGAGAATTTTTTAAGTGCTCCATTACTAAGTGAGAATATATTTAGGTTAAACTCTCCTGGAATAAGACATATTTGTAAAGTCATTGGTAATGCAGCCTATTTACTAAATACATTTTAATGAGTTTGGGACTGTCCAGAGCAGTAGACTGGTAACTGTTCACAAAAACTGAACATATTTGAGAAGGATATTTTTTTGAATGAGAAGCATATTTCTCCTCTGTTTCAAAAGGTCAAGATATAAGAGCATTGCCAAATCTTAGCCATTGTTGCATTACTGATACTCAAAGCAAAGACCAAAAAAGAGGAATTATTTCATTAAGAAATTTTGCTACCTAGCTTCTAGTTTGCTCTAAATGGCTGTTCTACAAAGACCTTTCCCCTGGGAGTGCATTTCAAAAGTCTTTACCTCTAGGATGACACACAGCTTTCCATTAGCCAACTGCATCAAGAAATGGGTAAGGTGGGCAAAAACCTCAGGAGTGGCATTCATCTGACCCTAAGTCAAAGAAAAAATTTTAAGAAATGAAACCTTGAATCAAAAACTTTGGTACGAAATCCCTATATATATATACACACATACACACACACAGAGGTATTTTTAGCTTGATCAAACTGAATTTCACTTAGCAATCACAGGAGATTAAAGAGGTAGGAGTATTTTCTGAACAGATCCGTGACTGACAACACAAAAACCACAAGTTACTTACTTCAGGGTCTCCAATTCCAGAATCATATCCAGAGGAGACAATAACCAGTTCAGGATCAAACTGTTATAAAACAGAGACAGCTGTAGCACATTGTTATGTCCTATTTTCAATTTTGTACTGATTTCAACTGTACCATGATCAACTGTTATTTCAGTTAGAATATGAACACAAATAAAGATTTTCCTTGAATAAATTACCCTTTTACACTATTTTTATACCTGCTGGAGAAATTGCAGATCATTATATTGAATATTTAAAAGCTAAAATTCCATAACACTATTCATTCACCAGAACAACATACTACCAGCAGAAATAATGTGTTAACTCTGTTACTGGCAGTTACTGCTTTCTATAAAATATTCAACAGTACCTGCTTAAGAAGCACTTAGGAAGTGGTCTTTGGCAGAAAAAAATTACCTCGAAAGCCACTGGAAGCAACACATGGAAAAACGCAGCAAGATAATCTGAATTTCCCATCCCAACCTGAAAAATATGAGAAACACCGGTTATATTTTCCTGTTGGAATGACAAATTCTCTAAGGTCCTTCAAGACTTTGGGGAAAGATAGTAAAAGCTAAAGATTAAGGAATCTTACCAAGTCCAGTAAAATAAACTCCATTTAACTAAAGTACACAAATATCCACCATTCTTAATCTTAAGAATGAGCTTCAGTTCTCTGCTAAACAAGAATGGATGTAACCATCTCCTGAAACACTTTCCAATTTGATGGCTAGGCAAGATATTCAAGCAAAAATGGATGTGTACGCTTTTCTCTCCCTTCTATTTTTTAAATGTTATCACATTCTGAGCCATGTTTTTCAGCAGACATTCCACTGACAGGAAGGATGTACACTCAGCTAAGACATCTACCAAGCAAGTGAAGCAGTGCACTCTCTCAGAAAGCGTTACATAAAGAATGAGGCACAAAGCTATTGCACTTGCTTTGTTGTGCTGTAAACAACATTTACCTTATTCCAAGGCAAATTTATGTTAAAACCTTTTCCTTTTCCCAGACCCACAGCATCATAATCAGATTCTTTGAGTGATGGCCAGAATTCCTGATGTTCGTAACGATGCCAGGAGAAGTACAAAACACTGAAAATAAAAAAAATTAAGTCCAATTTGACAAAAAGATTCTGAAAATCACTATATCCTGAACCTGGTATTGCCTGAAAGCAAGAAAATAAAATTGTCCTTTCTCCTCAGTTCTCTTAAAGAACTTGGACTGTGAAAATCAGTACTGTAGGTCCTATGCCAAAATCAATCTAAAAATTAACCTGCTAAAAATGTCTTACATGTATGCTCTCCATACAGATCAAAGACAAGGAACTTTCAAGGAATTTTCAGAACGGCACACTTGTTTCTAGAACCTACGTACGTGGATTTTCCAAAAACAATATAAACCCCACATATTTTATCCAACTAATACTTGAAGATTTTATCTGAGAGATTATTTTATACAGAGAATGGATGTTACCTGAGTACTGGTAAACAAAGGTAATCATATTGCTCATTTTATGTTTCTTGTTCTTTAAAAAAAAAAGTAAATCTGTTTTATTGGATTTTAAATTTTTCCCTCTATTGTTTATCTACTTGTTAAGAGTGACTAAAATAGCAAAGCAAATGTTTTGCAAGAGTTTTAGAAGTTTATAAAATCTTATTTGCTACAGAGGCAAACAACCTTTAAACTGCTAACATTAAAAAAAAAAAATAATCTTCAAACCTTGGATCCTCTTCAAATATATACTGAGTTCCTTGCCCATGGTGCACATCCCAGTCAACAATTAGGATTCTGTACAGATCAGTAAAAGAAAATATTCAGTGGAAGAAGCACAGCATCTTAATCTACTGAAGGTACAAATGAAAAATGTTTTTCCAAACCAAAAGGAATGCTCTAGACAATAATCTAAACCAGTACAATGTCAAACTGTTACTTGCATATGAAAAGCTTCTCTAGAGTCAACCATGCACTTACCTCTGTAGACCATATTTCAGTTTTGCATATTCTGCTGCAATAGCAACATTGTTGAACAAACAGAACCCATTAGCTGCATTTCTCTGGCTGTGGTGACCTGGAGGTCTGAACCAAAGTTTTATAAAGTTATTCACAACAAATAAACTTTGCCAAGAAGTGTAAACTTGCTCACACATTTTCTTACCTTACTAATGCCATTCCATTGCGCCCTTTTCCTGACATCACAGCATCCACCAGCTGCAAAGTTGCTCCTACTGCTAGTCTGGCACAGCGGTAAGTGTTCTGAAAAAGAGAAACTCACAGTTGTTGTCAATTAGTCATCAACTTAAACTAATCACACATCACATGCTTTAGCATCCCAACGGCGAATTGTCTTGACATAATTCTACCCAACTGAAGCTGTATGAAGACAGTTGAAACAGGACTTTACAACACAGGTTCCAATGTGCTTTCCACTAGGATTGCCTGTGATTGCCATATTCTTTATAAGGGTGTTCTCTGTGGAGCACTTAAGAAATGAGAGATGGGCATATTGAGTGAAATAATATGGCATCTTTGAAAATAAGAAACAAAACTGCACAGAAACAAAACACAGAAGACTTCATCTTCATTACTTGGCACAACATTTAAGAGCAATTGTTACCAAAATGTGATTAACAGGTCACTAATGGTCTACAGTGATATTAAGTGACAAAAATAGAGCTAAAATTTGAGTAGTGCACTATACTGGCATGATACAATTACTGAATAGATGACAGAACACTTAATTTAAATTACAGCATTATACTAAACTTGAAACAGATAACATCATAAATAAATGTGAGACTACTAAATAGCAAAAATTGTATTGCCAATTTTCCCCTACTTGGCATCTTCAGGTCACTCAGATACAATAACACAAACACTTGTAACTCCCAAGAGAGGAAGCAGTTTAATTTACACACCGGATGAAAGAAAAAAGCATCATAATTCTCCGAGACTCTTTTCAGCTCCTCCTCATTCATTGTCTGAGTGCTTTTTGCCACTTCCAAGTGCTCAGAACTGCAGAGGAGAGAGAGATTAACACAACGCTTAACTAAACAACTAGCTTCTTCTTTTTTTTTTTATGTAGACTACAACAAGAAGTAACAGAATATATGTTAAAATGGGCTTTCTGTGAGGCTTCACAAGTCCTACAGGTACTCTGGAAAGCTAGATGTAGGATATAGTGAAAAAAATAAGGAGCTCTATGACAGCAAGCGTCTTAGAAGTACAACATGAACGTCTTTGAAGTGCAGAGTTTTTCTCTCTTTTTCAATGGTAAGAGCAATTAGTCTTGCTTTCAAAAACAGGCTCTTTGTTCATCATGCAGCAATCTACTTTGCAATCCATACTACCTATAGAAACCATCTCGACAAGAACCAAAATTTGATTTTGACAGAGTGTGAATTACAAGTCTGAGAAAATTCTGTCTTGTTCTATGAAAAACAAGCTTTTGACTGAATCCCTTATTAGGTGTCTAATAACCCCCTCTTTTCACTGGTTCAAGAGTGGAGTAAGAACTAAGGCACCAGTATCAATATTCCCCCAATTCTCTGTCACTGATCTCCTGCCTTTCTGTAGTGAGCTGCAAATGGAGGCTGATGGCATCCCATCTGTGACCTAATCCATATATGCATTCCTCTAGCCAGATAACACTAAAGCAGCCAGAATTTCACAAAAAATGAGACATGCTTCAAAATGAAGTTATTAACAGGAATAAAACCATATGAACTTGAATAACTGTATAATTACTAGTTTAACTTCAGCAGCAGCCTCATAACTAACTGTGAGCACAAATAAAATATTTTTAGAAGGGTTATAAATCTGTTTCAATCTGAAAGTGTTTTAAAGAGGAAAGAGCTCTATTATCTCTACCTTTCCTATGTAAACCAAGGCAGTGAAGTGATTGACCTCATCACTCCCTCTAACTACCTGAAGGGAAGTTATAGCCAAGTGGGGATTTGTCTCTTCTCCCAGGCAGTCAGCAATAGGACAAGAGGGCATGGGCTTACGCTCTGCCAGGGGAAATTTAGGCTGGAGATGAGAAGGAAATTCTTCACAGAGAAAGTGGTCAGGCATTGGAATGGCCTGCCCAGGGACGTGGTGGATTCGCCATCCCTGGAGGTTTTTAAACTGAGATTGGACATGGCACTTAGTGCCATGATCTAGTAAACGGACTGGAGTTGGACCAAGGGTTGGACTCTATGATCTCTAAGGTCTTTTCCAACCCAATTGATTCTATGATTTGAATGAAGTCATCTTGTAGGAGCAAATCAACTGGAAACAGTGATCAAGCCTCTTCTATACCTAATCAGCAATATATTTACCATGAAAATAAATTATATTGGTACACAGCACTAATTGCAGTCTAACCAGCATGGGTTTTAGGAAAAATACTGTTTTGGAACATGAAAATTCAAGAATTACTTAAGATCAAGCTATAGTCCTGCTCATAGGTGTCAGGGCTCTGAGTGCATCCCTTCCCTCCTGGGGTTTGGCTGCTGTGTCCAGAACAAGCAGCTGGTCACCTTGAGAGAGAGCACTAGAAGGCATCTCAGCAGAGGCACCCTCTAAACATCTCTGCTAAGAAGGCTCAGTAGATGCTGCCCCTCCTTCCCTTGGGTCTTTTTTCCAAGATAAGGCTCTTGCTCTTGGCTACACTGCAGCTGTGTTGTGTAGCAAAGTCTGTGTTTGGCCACAAACCCCATTAATCTGGACTCGGACCTTGACCTGTGCACTGACTCTCCAGCTTGACTTCAAACCTGCCGTATCACTATGGCCTTGCTGGGCAGACTAAACTCATGGCTGAATCCGGATACCTTTGCTGCTCACCCTGCTTGGGTATTGTGGGATTGTGGCCTTGGCCACAAAGTTACTGCCTCTGCCTGCTCTGTCATCACTCCCAATTCCTTTGCCTTTTGGAAAAGGCTGCCCTTGCCAATCCCCGACATGGGCAAATGAGCACACAAGCAACATGCAGAATCATCTGCAGCTGGCTGCTGAACCATCACACCAAGGTGAAAAGTGCCAGAGCAGATTTCATTGCCATGACTGCCCAGAACAGGCTGTTCCTCTGAACTCCACCTCTCCACAGAATTACCTGCAAAGTATTTCTGTTTGGTCCATTTTATCTCAAAGATCCTTGGAAGAAAGAAGAGGTTATTATGTTTCAAAAGAAATACCCATTTTTCTACACTTTTCAAGGTCTTGTCCCAGTTTTTTTTTAGAAGTTTATGTATAAATCAACATTCATTGCTTAAGATCCCAAAGAGTGAGAATAGGAATTTGGTGGGACAGCAGATTCATAATTGAGTACCTACACCATACTCAACATTATTCAACTAACTCTCAGTGTGACACATTTTCCATCGCCATCAGTGGAAGTTATTGAATTTTGGAGCAGCTCTTTTCAAATGGATCAAAATACGACCTGGAAGTACAAGTTCTGATGTTTCATTGAATTAATCTGAACGGTAACGAAAGTTAAGTTTCGGACCTGTGAACCAACAGGATCTCCTCCTCGCTTCCTTCTCTGGCAGGCACATGGACACATCTTTCCACAAGATGGTAACATTTAAGCTGCTCATAGGAGAATGAAAGTCTTTCTGGCACTTCAATATCACAAATGGGACTGAAAATAAGCAATAATTATATTACTATAACATTTACAAGCCCAGCTAACAAATACACTTCATAAAGCCTAGCTTTTGACTCCCCATTGTAAGAAGATTCATTACCCTCAAAGATGGACATGTGAGAGTACAAGAAAAACAAAATCTTCAAACGCTTTTTGTTTTGGAACCAAGTTAGAAATTTATTCTAAAATTTGTAAACAAAAAAATAGTTCTTTAAAAAAAGCCAACCTATATAATAGTGTCATCTTATTATTTCCTCCCTTACTGCCGAAAGTCACAGTGCTTAACTACAGGGAATGCTGAATTTAAGAGCTGTAGATTAAAGTGAAGGTGAACACAGAAGCAGGTTTGGAAGAGAAGAAAACAGTGGATTGTTACCCTAAGCACTGCAAAGGAACTTGTCTAATTTACATAAATTTAAGCAAGTGGTATATACCAATTTCTAACTGAATTTAATTGATGGGTTTCAGCTGAGTGAGTGTATCTACATACTTTTTCCAAGATCAATAGTACTTTAGCTTTATAAACAATTTAATTAGTTTAAAATACTTCATTTAGGTGTCTATTCAGATGTCTCATGCCAACACTTCTTATTAAGGCCTCCCAGACTGGAGGCTACAGCTTCTCAAATCCAGCTTCAGATTATCATTACAGTATCTAGATACAAATTGGGAATAATTGTTTTTTGTCCAAAAGGAGAATACTTATCACCAGGTATTCCCTACTGCATTTACAAAAAATGCATTTAGTTGGTACTTCTCTCACAAGTCCTAGTTCTATTCATAAAAACAACTGCATTGACTTACTCACTCCAAAGTAGTTTGTGAGTGGTCATCTCTTCATCGTAAATCAGCACTGTTCCTGAAGCCATTGCTACAGACTGACCAAAACAAAAATCCCAAGACACATATTTCAGCCCAGAAATACACTTAATCTTAAAACAGTTAGTAGTATACTAGCTAGTGAGAATGTAAGTACAGAGCATATCTGTTTGCGTGACAATTTTGCACTTTAGACTTTGTACTTACAGAACGAAATCAAAGAAAAACATTTAGGACTCAGATTTTGACAAAACTGAGGAGCAAGGCAGCAGTGTAAAGCTAATGGCATCGACCTGGATTGCAGGCAGGCAGGATTCACTGTTATTGGAGGGCTCAAGCCCTCGGCGCTGGCATCCCTGGTGCTGGTGAAGGGGGTACAGGCCACTTCCCCAAGCCCCGCCGCCACCGTGCACTCAGAGCCTCGCAAGTCAGGTGGGGCTCTGAGCACAGGCCTCCTCCCTCCATCGCACACCGACTTACCCGTCTCGGTTGGGGCGAAGCCAAATAGCAGCGTGTGAAAGCTTGTCTTACAAAGCCACTGAGTACGAACAACAGGACCTCATACACCACGGACAGAACAACTACAGCGATCTGTGGCGTTTAAAACGTCATCGGTCTTTCAAAAACCCAAGCCAGGCACTGAGGAGAGATGAAGGGGCCGACGAGGGGACAGAGGGTGCGAGGGCAGTGCCGGCAGCGGGGCCGCCGCACCCGAGCCCCGGAGCAGCCGGAGCCCGCGGTTCCCTGGGCCGCGAGCCCAGGGAGCTCCGGTGCTCGCCTCCCGTCGCCGGAAAGCCTGGCAGCCCCCGGCAGTCCCGCGGCCGACCTGCGGTTTCCGAAAGCGGGAGGGCGGCGCGCCGCAGGTACGCGGCCGCAGCCCAGCGCAGGAGTGGGAACGCCTGTGGGAGCCCCCGCCCCGCGGCCGCCCCGGGCGTGCACATTACATCCCGGTGTGGGATTTCCGGCGGCGCTGGTGTGCGCGTCACTGCTGCACGGCGGGACACGGGCATGGCGCGGCCAGAGGTCCATGTGGGGCCGGACCGGTTCTGGCGGGCTCGTGCCCAGGGGAGTCCGGCCGCTGTAAGGGTTTTAGTGTGGAACTGACCCAAAAGCTAAATATCCCACAGCCCCGGGCTGTGTGGTATCCCCTGACTTACGGAGAAATAAAGAGCGAACGAAAGGGATTACTGCTCCATTTCTGCAGAGTGACGGGAACATGGTCAGCCCGGGCCCCGCCTCCCGCACGCCCGATCCGGGCGCTGGTGCCTCCCCGGCCCGTCCGAGCCGGCACGGGTGTGTACGGCAGTGACAGCCTTGTGTAAACACTGACCACCTTCTTCCTCAGTTTCTACCGGTTTCCCAGTTCATTGAAGAAAATGATGGAACAGGTGTCTTCAAACCCGATAACCTAATACAAACCTGCACTTTTGGAGAACGCGTTGGGAACCCAGATCATTACAGTTGCGACTTTTAGAAATCTGTTGCCTGTAAACTTTTCCTGTATGTGTTTCAAGAAAATATGACCATAATAGATGCTGTATTATTGAAACACTTTCTAATCTATGTATTATCAATTACGTGTTATTGTGTTTTTTATACATATCTATAAAACTAAGTAAAATTCTGTCCGTCTTCGTATAGCTTCTTATATAATGTATTGCACTGATAATCATGTGGCCACTGCAGTATATCACTTTTTTTTTTTTTAATATTGTCACTCCATTAGTTCCCTGCAGACCACCTGGACAACTGGTAAAGTTTATACATTGACTTTTGTTATGTGTGTGAAAATTAAAAGGGACTTTTCAGTGCCGAGGATCTGATTCATATTCCAGTTGAAGCATGGTACATTCAAGATAGTCACAAAATCTGCATTTGTCCTATGCTCTCAGGTGTTACCCCTGGGATGCTGTCAGCTCTGTCATTCTGAAGTGCATGACAGCTCTGTCATTCTGAGATGATGCCCAGTAAGCAAAATTTCTTGTGACTAGGACCAACCATACCGTATTTACATATTCCTCTTTATTCCATTCGGCAAAGGTGACCAGCAGGGGGCTGCCTCCTTTCAAAATACTCCCAGGGGAGAAAATGAGGTGGACTCAATGAAACATTAAGCAAGGGAAAGTTTAGATAACTGGAGAAAACGGTAGAATGGGTCATATGGAAAAATACATTAAAAGTAGTCAGCTGGATTAAAACTAATTTATGCCAGCTTTTGCACGCATTACGCTTTTTTTATCATAACCCAAAGAAACATTTATCCATGGCTTCCAAGTTCAAACTTGATGTGAGTGGCTGTAACTCTGCAGAAAGGAAGCCTGATAACACTGGAATTAAAGTTCAACTTATAATAAATTTAAAAGGAAATTAAAGCTTTACATTCCACTTATAATACATTTCTATTTACAAGATAGGTTTAGCATGAGAAATATAATAATCTTTTTACAAATAATATGATAAATATTTACAAGCATTTATGGTATCTCCACTTCTGAGTGGCCAAAGTCAGCTGGGAGTCCTTCCTCTGCCAATGATAAACCTGGTTTACTAAAATGATGCCCTCTTTAATATTCCCCACAAGGAGATACATCATGGGCCGATGGGTCGGAGTCATCCTCTGTGTACACTTTTCATTAATTAGCAGCCACTGTTGTATCATACTCTGAGTTTCATAAGGCAAAAGTGAGCCCTGGGTAATGAATTCCGCTTGACATTCAATGTTATACTCTTGGTCATCAAATACTGTTCTCCTCTTGGACAGCTTTACTTTCACTGCTAAGGAAAAAAGAACAGGAAACATGAGTCATTCCATTTCTCAAATGCGGAAGGAAACACTGCCAATGAAAGCAGGATGATTACTTAAAAATACAATCATAATTTATGCTGATAAACTATGGTGAGGCCTTGTCCAGCAACAGTATAAAGTTTAAAATATTTTTGAAAAATAAAGAGTATGTAGTAAAGGGGTTTTTTACATCAAATTAAGCAACTAGGAAAAAATACGTTCACAAAAGTGAGCAATGTGTTTTTACCGTCAACATGTATGTCAGACTTTTTGTGTAATTACACATTCTAAACTGTTGTTCTTGTATCACAAAGCTGGCTGTCCAGTTTGCCCAAGCACTTCTCCTGAAACTCACTTTGTCCAGGTTGGAAGCCCCTTGACAAAAAGCTAGTAATGTTTGCTGATGCCACCCTTTTAGATATTCCCTTTTCATTATAGGCATCTACCTACCTCATTTGACTCCACCAACACTTTTTAGTACGAAATTTCTCTACACTGCTTGATCTAATGCCAGCCAAAGCCACTGAGGGTCTCTGCACTGACATACAGGGTTTTGCAGGAAGTCTCTAGGGCAAACTCCACCCACTTGTCACTCCAATAAGACAACATGAAGTAATAATTTCTTTTACTGATATGATTTTCTGAGTCTCCTTTTCAGTAAGCTATGTATCACAAAAAACATGCACACAAGCAACAAGGATACACTGTTCGCAGGTAAAACACCAAAGATTTACTTTGAATTTAACCAGTAACAAAAGGCAAACTTATTTGCTTGCTTTTGACAGAAATACTTTCCATAAAGTATGTTTTACTACAATGCAGCCAACTAAACCAGAATAGAAGAGCTATTTGGTTGCAAACTAGATTTGTATTGCAAAATATGTATGTCATGCAAAATAAATCCTCCTTATATTTTGATTAGAAAGAGCATCTGCTGAAAAACAACTTAAAGTTAAATCTGCAGCCAAACTCTTAATCCTTTGAAATCTCAGCAGAAACTGTTACTTACTGTAGTCCTACTTTTAAAGCATTTGGAAGAAAGGTTGTTAGTCTCTTTAACAGCAGCTGTATTAGCAAGGACTTACCAAAGTTACTGTCACAGAAAACTTCAAGAACTCTTTTATGTGTAAAGAATTCTTCCACTGCCGGGCAGGTCTGGCAGGCAGGCCTTGGTAAGACTGGTAAGAAATGACAAAATCTCATTGTTATATTTTAGAATAATTTTAGTTTTCAGCTGTAAAAGCTGAGAGCCCACTGTTTAATCACAGGGATGACAGAGAAATGCACAACTGACCAGTGATAATAGGTAAAAAAGTCAACTCACTTCTCTGAAAACATGGGTAGAGATGAAATGGGGTTTCATTTTCCATGCATAGTCAGTCATTTTTCAGACTGACAAGCTGATCTGAGAACCAACTCATTGTATACTTAAATTTATCTGTGATAAGGGCCATTGATAAGTCTATAAAGAGACCTCAAAATAATTTAAACACAGTGGGCTGCAGTGGGTATGTTACTGCCCATAGCTGTGCAGGGTCATAATTGCCTTCCTCCACTATCTAAGAGTGAACTACTGCACTTTTCTTTTTTGAAGCAATGATAATTTCCATCATCTGAGATATGCTGCAGCTTACGCTGCAAGTACTAGCACACCCCTGTCCATCTGCATAAACAGGTGAAACAGGTAGAGTAGGCAAGATTCCATTTACAAAATCATAGGTTATCTGGTAACAGCATCCCTTGTATCTCCTTGATTCCCAGGAATAGAGACAGGCCACCCTCCCCTTTGCCATCTTCAAACTACCTTTGTGCAAGTGTTTATATTCCTTAGTAACGGATGCCAGGCACATGTCCTCATCCCCAGGGAATCGATCACAGTCCAGACTGTCAGGCCAGGGGTGTCCGTGGCAGAGGAGCACTGGGGCACAGCTGTCACGCACAGCAACACACATACTCCTACAAGGATGGATAAACCTGTCGCCGGAGGAAAAACCAGGCTGAGTCAGGCAAAATCATACAATGATAACAGAAAATGTTGCAACAGTGATTCCTGTGCAAAGTACATCGTCTTCACTGATATTTAATATCTTTCAATAATAATATAATTCCAGAAGCAACAGCTGTGCAAATTGTTGTCTGTATATGGACTGGACTGAGCTTACAGCATTAAGTTATGATTTTTAAAATGTCCTTATGACAATCTGAGAAAAGCTTCAGTATGAGCCTGATTCTATTCACAATAGGTGCTTCAACCCTAAATGAATAAGAATAAAACTCAGCTGTAACAAAATAAAACATGGTATCCTTTGACAACAGCATTCGTGTTTCCAAAGCAAACTAAAGTTGAAGTGGTACAAGTTTTCAATACCTTTTTTCTGATGAATATAAAAAAGCTAATAGAATTACTTCAGAAGTTAGATTATGATAAACATGCATTTAATTTCATTTGTACTGTTCTGTGGTACTTACGTATCTAAACAGATGGGTGCAAACAGGGAGCACAGGAACATCCTCACGTGAGGGTGACAATCTGTGTGTACAAGATGCTGCCAGGTGGTGGATTTTAGGATAACCTCTGCCATGCTTGTGTGTCCCATCAGGTTGGGAAGCCTCATTTCAGAGTATCCAATCTGGTGGCACATGCCCATCTCCTTGGGTATCACTACACATTTCGTGGATAATCCAATGTCAAAGCCTGTTGCCACTCCTAGGAAACCATGCACAGCAAAAACAAATATTTTTGCAGTCAATAACATCTTCCAGTGACTCCTGGGCAGCTGAGCAGGGAGCTGTCAAACCCCCCAGTGCAGAGGCATGCTGAAAACCTCGTGTCTTATATATCCCAAGAGCTTAATGAACTATTGGTTATCAACTGCTTATCAAATCACTTGAGACAAGACCAGGTCTTATTGCCTAATCAAGGGATTGTTGTGACAGGCAGGGAGGTGGAAACAAAGTATTGAAGTATGTTCCCTAAGGACACTGATTTGGTATAGCCTCTGACATGTCCCACGGTGTCAGTGGCTGCAGCATGCTATGTAGCATATTAAATTTTGACACCTATAAGGCTTGCTATGTGCTTTCTAAAATAAATTAAAGGATCATCCAGAAAAAGAGTTGGGCAGACAAGCTGTCTCCTAGGGATGCTGTGTCTCCTTTGTTTTCAGACACAGACACGGCAGAAAAAACAGCCCAGATTGACTTATCAAGTGAAAATGTTTTGCTTGTGCTAATTGCCCATGTCTCTTTCGTTATTTCACAATGTAGAAGAGGTACTTTCTTTGGTCAAGCACTAAAAAAGAGACAGTCTTCTGCTATAAAGCAGGGTTTTTTTGCCTGGAATTTGGATCCCTGTCCTGTTATACGCTAAAGGTCCCAACTTCTTTTAATTTTAATAGGCACCTGAAAATACAGAATTTAATTTGTAGGACTGTTGTGGCCATCAGTATTTATTCAGAGTGAAAAGGCAGTACACATACAGAGAAATATTTTTATTATTTTTATTATTTTAAATGAACCTGGTTACACTTAAAGTTGCTCAAATAACGCAGCATTTAACCTGTTTATTAATAAATTGTATTTACATTAAGCTGCACAAAAGCAAATTGTGCCAGATGTGTACTTTTCCTGCTCATAGCACAAAAAAAAAGGTATTAAATTCCCCAAGTTAAAAGTAACAGAATTACTACTGAACACCTCATTATTGTTAATATAGTAGCGATAGACAGCTCTTCATTATAGAAAAGCTGGGAACCAGTTAAGGTGAGAGTCTGAGTAATGTGTAGCTTACCTATTATAAACAGGAAAGTCAGATTAGTTTCTAAAGTTGAAGATCTAAAAAAAAAATTTTGTGGAAATTTTTAATCTGATGAAAACAGTTTTTCCAGCTAGTTACGAATGTTAATTTTTATTTCCACATCTGATTACATGATTTATTGGGATAAATGCTTAGCAATATGTAGGGTTATCTATTGCAAAATATCTGGCTTCATTGTAAGGTTAAAATAAGTATGTTCATAATAGTGTATCATCTAGTATTACTGATGCTTGATTGAAACACGTTTTTCAGAAACAGTAGCTTTTTGTGCCTATACTGATATGCAGCACGATTAAACAATGTGTTACATATAATTTACATGTTTATACCTGAGGCTAATTAATCCTCACATCTTTGAAACCTATGACAACCCCCCACTGATTCCTCCTTAGTGGTCTTCTTTACCCTAAGCTTCTGGGAAAATCACAGTATCTGTTTAAATAAGTGAGGAAAAAATTACAGCATGCAAGGTCCCAGGAACTAAAAACATATTTAAAAGAAATGTCAGTTTTTCTTGTCATGTTTTGTTGCCAGACTAGTGTTTTTTCCCACTAAATGTGCTTTCTCTGTATCTGTTATCTCACCTCAAAGCAGAAGAACTGAACACCTAACCAGGCTGATTTAGGCCTGAGAATAGCATCCTCTTGCCAGGTGCTCTATGTATTCCTTAATAAGTTAAAAAGCATTACTAAAAGTCAGTAAAAGCAACATTCTTGCTAAATCTATTCAGATATCTCTGGGAGCCACACTGTCACAGAGCTGCCCTTGCTACTGTTTTGAAATGAAATGACAGCACAGAGCTGCTCAGCACCAGGAGAGGGCAGGTCTGCAGGCCAAGCCAGCTGTGCAGCCCCTTTGAATGTTCCCGGTGCCATCTGGCTCCCACATGTGCTCAGAGCAAAACCATAAGCTTCACCTCCCATGCAGAGGCACCTCTGCACCATACACAGAGCTCAGCTGACACGTGCTCCAGAGATCTTGCTCATCTCTCAGCTGAGCATTTCTTTGACATCCAGTAAAGGGAGTGAAACTGGATTCCACACATGAGTGCCCCCCTTATCCAGCAAGCTTCTGCACCTATCCATGTTGCTGGTGTCTTTACCAAGTCATAACTTTATGAAATCAATCAAATTCCTCTCTATGTAGAATAGTATTCTTCTGTAATACTTCTCTCATAGGATTGATGTCTGAAAATAGGTGGTAAGATCTCTGTTGAAGAAAACATGTGGGGCATGGTATTATGTGCACATTTCTCAATATAAAACATATAGTAAGAAAGAGTATTTGGTCTCTCAAATATTTAGGCACTTTTCTCACAGTTTTTCTCTGTGACTGTCTCACAACCTACAAGAAAACCTGACTGATCCTAAAACCTGACTCAACTCTGTTACTCCAGATAATGAAGGTTTACTGAGCCACTAGCTGTGGCCTTGGTGCTGCTCTGCAGGAGGAGGGTTGCTGTGCCCCTTCCCACTGGAGTACCTTACAACTGCCCAGTGCCAGGCCTGTGCCAGGCCAAGCTCTGGCTTTGCCCAAAACCACATGTACTGGCTTGTGAGCCAGTGGGTCTGATTTTGAGAGGTCCCCCTGAGCCACCACTGATGGACAAAACAGTCAGGTGTAATGAGAGTATATGAGACAAAGATGATCTAATAAGAGCTAATACCTATCCTGGCAAACTTAGTCTCCATAGGAACTGTCTTAGAAATAAATAACTGTGTGCCTCTGAGACAGTTTCCTGCCAGGACTTCGCAGTGGGTAGGTAGTTTATGAGCCATAACAGAACTGTGCCTTAAAGTTTCTTTTAGCCTCAGCTGTGCCTCAAAGGATATCCTTTGATGCTTTGCTTTTGGAGAACTAACTTTTGGTAGGTCATAGTTTTGTAATGCTAAAGAAAATAACTTCTCTCCATGTAAGTACAGAGGTAGCTTTGTAGGCGGAGAGCCCAGCCATGCAGAAAGGTCAGAAAGGAGCTATATAGTACTGCTTGGCCTCATCTGGCATGGTGCTTCAGTGGAGAACCTGGAAGATTCAGGACTGTGGAGGAAGCTCTATGGTTTTACCACCAGAAGAATGGGAAGACATCTGCTTTGCTTCTTGATTCTTCTTGATTTCTTGCTGTTTAGCTGAAGTAGCCATTCACCCATGGAGTAGCAAGACATTAGCATTTGTCAGGATTGATGAAGCTCACTCAAGGGCTGAAGAAGGGTCACCAGTTCCAGGAGAAAAATAATAAATGAGAAAAAAATAAATGCCTTTACTGGATACCTTTGACTGGGCTGTATCTGAAGCCATAGCATTATCTGTAATTCAGTAATTTTTTATAACCATCTTCTGTTAGGAAAGGGTAGGAGCTTCTGATTTCTCTCTCTTCTGAAAGTCACTTGGTTCATGATGTTAGCTGGATCAAATTCCTTATCCTGTGCCATTTTAAGTGTCATAATTTACTGAGGAATTTTCCATTTTGACATCCTTTTCACTACACTCACAAGCCACTTTTAAGCAAGTGAAAGGCTTCGACTGTGCTTCTGTTCAGACTGAATCATTTTGATGTTCTTCCTGAGCAGATGCTAACTTTGAGCTTGGTTTGACAGCAAGTCATTATAATTTAAATTTTTTAGCACAAGTCTTGCAGGACACAATAAAAATGAACATGCAGAGTAGATTGGCATTGCTTGGAGAGGTTCAGATCAGTCAGATGGTGGCTCCTCAGCAGAAGCATAAGCTGCAGCACCCACATTGCTGTGCCATTGATTCTCCTTTTTTATAAACACCCAGTTGCTCATTTACATGGCTTGGAAAAAAATAATGCACATATACACACACATTACTTTTGTGAACTCAGTAAATTGTGATTTACTGTTGCCACACCAGTTAACATTCAGGTTGCACAAAAACTTGCAGGAGTTCAGTATTTCTGATTATAGTGATATATGTCTGTAGAGGGTGCTTGAATAAGGACTGGCTAAAGTAAAAAAAAAAAAAAAATTAATTTAGCAAACTATCATGGCAATTGCAGTGCCTGGATACACTTAGAGGGGGCAGCATAAAATAGAAGACCTGAGGGTTTAGAGAGATTTATGTCTCGAAATCTGGAGTCCAGCTAATGCCCTTTGAGACTTCTGAAGAAAGCTGTGTGGTGATTCCCTTAACCACAGGCTGTATTTATTGTTCCTGGATATGAGCAGGGGACACCTGCTGATGGACCCTGATAAGAGGAACAGTGGCTGGAGGCTCGATTCCTGCCCACCTCTGTGTCTTCGCCTTTGAATGTTACCAGGGAGACAGACAGACATTAATCAGGAGACATCTACAAGAGCCCAGTGAGAAATGGATTGAAATTTTCTTCAAAGAAAGTAAGGGTTTGGGAGCAAACTAGCAGATGTAGGGATTTTTGGTTTTAATCCAAACATTTGCTGCAATATTTGGCTGGAGTCATTTTTATCTGGAGTGAATTGCAGAGACGCAAGGCTCCCAGACAAAGATCAAAGCTTGTAACTGTGCACCCTGAGTCACAAAAAGGGGCTGCAGAGAGGCATTCCTCACTCTGATGAAAGCTTTGCTGGACCAGAATCCTTACTCTGCAGGGCAGGATTTATTTCATAATGTTTCCCTTGCTTTGTGAAAAAAATAATTAGGCCACATATGGTATATATGTAAAACAGCAGAGGTAGAGTCATAGATGTCTTTGAAAAGACCTCATTAATTTATTTGTCACAATGCTTTAGCATTGCTTTGATTTTTAAGGGACAGAAATACTACATTTCCTTATAAATCTGTAATGCAAATTGTTACGGGCTCACTGCTCTGGCATGTTGAGATCTGGCCCTTTTACTAATAGTTGATTAACTGAGAGGAAAGTTTGTTTCAATAATGAAAGAGAAAGTCAATGCCTTTGGGTGACCCAAACTTTATTTCTGACTCTGCCACGTTTCCTGTGGAAGCTTTAACCCTGCTGCACTGTACTCCTGCAAGTGTTCAGATGTTGCAAGAGCAGGGAGGAGGCCCATAAATACCCACAGAGATTCCAACAGTATCACTCAAAGGCACTGGAGTGCTGAATACTCTATAAAAACTGCATAAGTAGTATTTCCTAAGTAGGCCGAGTCAGTCAGGGATGAAAAAAGGGTGTAGGAAAATGAGATGACTTGCTAATCAGCTGGCAGCTAATGCAGGCATACAACTCTGGGCTTTGCCATTGTTCATTGACCCTTTCAGCATTTGGAGGTCCTGTACAGCAGTATTCGTGTCACTGCAGAGAAAGACAAGTTGCGTAAAGATATTTTAGGGGAAGATCTGAAATCCTGTACTGACTTACTAGTGGCACACTTATGAAATTGCATTTAGGGCATGTTCTGTGTGCTGCAAGTTAGGGTCTCACAGTGAACAGTGTGTTGGTTAAATGCTGTGTGCTTTCAAAGTGGCTGAAAGAAGAAGAAGCGAAGTGCTGACATGCTTATTGTTAAAAAGGTGGAATTCTGCTTTTCAGTCATAAGAAGTGTGACAAGATCAATAGCATCGTTGTTTTTGCTCCATGGGTAAGCAAATTCCAAATGACAGCTTTCAGGTGAGAGCAAAAAATATTCTGAATTTAGGTGTTTACGCTACTGATCATCCACCAGATGAGCACTTTCCACAGAGAGACAGCCATTCTTCTCTGTTTCCCCCCTTGGTTGGTCTCGGTCTGCTGCTTTGGCTAATACTGCCTATTTTTCTTTTTAGTTTTCAGTCAGTTTTACTTGGTTTCAATTTATTTTTGATCTGATTTAATTCTGTAGAAGAAGGATCGTTTGGCAAATGTGTTTCAGGCACAATTCCTCCTCTTTCTTTTAGACTTGAACAGTTTTTGCAGTCTTCTGGCAACTGGGCTGATGATGGTTTTCTATCAAATTTCTATTGTAGCTGACTCTCATGTATTTTCCGTCACAAGCAGCTCCAAATGAAATAAAAGTGCAGTTATATGGAGAGCTCAGCGAATGGTTTCCAATCTCTGTTAACAAAAGGGAGTACAAGTAAACTCAAACTGTTTCATAGAGAGATGGAGGAGCAGCCGTTTGGGCTACAAGTAAACAGCAAGTACATAACAACTATTTGTAGTCCATTGAGAAAGTAAACAGGGTCATCTTGTCTACACGCCCCCCGCTTCGCGCCCCGATGCTTTCTTTGTCTGTGGTCTGTAGCCAACTACCCATCATCAAGATAAGACAGAAACACGTTAAGTCTTGAAAATTATGTCTGGCTTCTGGCTGCCATTGGAGATAGCTCTATCAGTTAAGCACGTAAAACCCCGTGTAAGTGCTCCGCTGACTCCAGCATGCCTGGAGCCCATTCCTTTTAAGTCATTTGGCAGTATTTTGCATCCGACTTCTATGTGCCCCAGCCACCCGGCGAACACGCTCTAGGCATCTGACGTTTTAATAGCACAGGGCAAGCCAGGCTTTCTTCACTTTAGCACCATGGGAATCAGTGAACCTGAAGCCTCTGTTTAAAAGGCAAACTTTGGCCTAAATAACTTGTTAAATAAGTAAAATTAAATAATGTCTGTAACGTTTCACAAATACATGGATGTGCTTCAAATATCTAAATTAGATATTATGGCCAAATCTTCTTTAAGTAAAATTCCCTCTGGCATTAGCAGGTGTTTTTTTATTTCTTGAATAATGAACATAGAATCATTAAATCATTTAGGTTGGAAAAGACCCTCAAGATCATCAAGTCCAGCCATAAGCTTTACACTGCAAAGTCCCTCTAGACTATGTCCCTTAGTGCCATATCTACATATCTTTTAAACCCTTGCAGGGATGGTGACTCAACTGCTTCCCTGGGCAGCCTGTTCCAATGTGTGATAACCCTTTCTGTGAAGAAATATTTCATAATATCCACTGTAAACCTACCCTGGTGCATCTCGATGGTAGAATATAATCTCTTTCCAGGCACTGAAAATGCATTTAAATCTAAATAATCAAAGCAAATGTTCCTGTTGCAAATGTTTTTGGTGAACTGAGATAAAACTAAATATTTGTCAAGAAATAGTCAAAGTTACACCCTGGACATGAATTTGAGATTCTGATCATTAGAATCCTGGCAGGTTTTATTGGTTATAAATTTCTTTCCAAACCATGACTCATCTTGTTTTTAAGGACAAAAATAAATTTAAAATGAAAATATATTTTCTGGATAAATCCTAGACTTTCTTTTTAAGTTTCTATGTTAGTGTAGTTTTGTAAAGAGATTTATTATTTTGGGTTTTTTACCTAAAAACATTTACAAACTTCTTCATTCAAGTACACGTGTGCATGTACTAAACTTTAATTAAAACACATAGTTGTGTCTTGAACTCAAGTGTGTTAGCTAATATTCCAAAACTTGTTGGGATTCTGAGAAAATATGAGAAAATATATTTTTAATTGTGGCATTTACAAATTATTTACAAGAGTAGTTGCTTTACAAGTAGTGTGTTTATTTATAAGGGTATGATATGTAAGTTTTACCTGACTGCCATACAAATATTTGATGGGAATTGTTCTCTTCTGTTCTGTGCCATAAACTATGAGCTCGAAGGGTAAAGAGTACTCACTGAAGGCGTGAATATTTTTTTTCACTCTCCCTGCTTTAGATATTCCCTTACACACATCGTCTGGACAAAAATGACCATGAAAGACAGCCTTTTGGAGCCTTCTTACTCTGCAAAAAGACACACTTGCTGTTGTAGCTGTCACTAATTTATTTTTCTCCAGTATTTCTCATGTATCAAGGAGCTCAAAACATTTTTCAAGGTTAAATAAATAAAGTCACAAATGGCCTTTTGTTTTGATTACAAATGCTTAGACAGATCACACCTCTGTGTGAAGGAAGTCAGAGAGCAGGAGCACAGCACTGTGGCAGGCACCTGGCAGGACCATGCCAAGCATTAGCTGGATCATCATGGGCTGCTCAAGATTTCAAATGTGATAATGGCTTCACAGACACTACTTTTTGAATTGAACTTTTATGATTTTCTCTCTGTTGTCATACAGCGATGTATCCCTGTAAATAGTCTGTAAGTCTTCTTGTTCGTCTGAGAAGACATTTCAAACAGTTATGTAAAAGTAAATAGATTTTGCATCTTGTATGCTTACTAAGTCTTTTTATGTGCATCTAATGGAGTTACATAGTGCCTTCTTGTAACACTGTGATGCTCGGCCTTCAAAATGTGCAAAACCTCAGCAATTGCTCCTATAGAGAACATCCATATAGCCACAACCATTCCCACAGCAGGCCTGAGTGTCACACAGTCAACTGCTTCATCCGCACCCCTCCTTTCTGTGGGATAGTTCCATCGGTACTTGTGATAGACTTTAAATCCTCTGCAAAGGGGGAGAATTAAATTTCCAAAAAAAAAACCCCACCAAACCAAAACAAACCACAAATCAGTCTTCAAACAGAAAGCATAGACTGCAATACGCTATAAAAAAAGATGGGGGAGAAAACTCTTGCCTCTCTTTAGGTCTTCAGGCAGATGACAGGGTCCTTTCCTTTCCTGTCTCAGTGTTTTGGTGCATTGCCTCTGTTGACATCAAAGGCATTTGGTTTCTATTATCCTATCTCAAAGAGAAGTTCACTGATAGACGAGTCTCCACCCCAATGATTAAGCCCTACTTGGATTTCAATACCTGGGCAGAGCTCTTCAACCAACAGGCCAGGATTAGAGGGTCCCTGACTCCAGCACCCATTTGCTAATCTGGATGCAGACCATGCTGGCCTGCCTGTGAAACGTTATGTCACCTGGCTTTCACAGCCCTTTACCTTCATCCCAGGGCAATCATTTTCTTCCAGTGGAGCTACTGGGAAATGAAAAAGAGATGAATCCAGCCTAAATAGCTACACAACAAGAAGAGTTGAATAAATAAGGAAAAATTGTAGAGCAATCATTTAGATATGGCTCAAAATCAAACAGTACCTAAATGGTTTACTTCTAATTAGTTTATGAAGCTCAGGAAGGCACAACCAGAGCAATAATTAAATTGAAGGTTAGACGGGACAGGCTGATTTTTTTTTTTAGTCTTAGGATCCATTTTCATTCTCTAAATAACATTAAGGGTTTCATGCTGTTTGCAGTAATCAAAGATTGATAACTGTATCCACAGGAGGCTCTTTTCATTACGGAAACCACAGACAAGCAAACAGTATAGAGGGGAAGGTGTTTTGAAGTTAGGCTCTGGAGCATCCAGGATTTGTGATTGCAGTCTTAGTTTCAGACCTTAAAAGGACCATACTTGCTTGACAGCTTCCTTAGCCTTTTTTCCTCTGTTCTTCTGTCTGTCTGATAAAAGCAATCACCACTCCCCATAGACCTCACCTTGTTACATCTACATCTCTACTACAGCATTACTAATATTAAATGCGATAGGGCAGGAGACTTTTGTTTCGCTTGCTGAGAGAGAAAAATATTTGTAGAAATACCCAGAGAAAATGCTATGTATTTCTCTTCATGCTGAGTAGCATTTTTCTTCTTAATATTCTAGGGAAATGAAACAGAAGTACTGGAGTTACTGACAGACTGATCCTGTACCCAAGGAAGGCAATGACAGTTTCCATAACCCTTGATTATACCCTGGAAGCCAAGATTCTACATGTTTTGCTTATGCTGAATATTAGAACACATCCTGCTGATGTCAGTGCAATTCTCACAGCATACCTTGATGTGAGAAAATCTGACAAAGGTGGCCAACATAAACAGACCACTCATTCCACTCTTTTTGGTCAATTATTTTTCAGGATGTTCTATAAAATGTTTGGGTTTGGTCCCTGGTATTAAAAAAGGATTCAGTATGTGAGGTACTTTCTCTGCCATAGGGTTGGCTGAATGGAGCAACCTTGTCCTAATATTTTGGCTCCAGCAAGGGATGCTGCAGATGCATATGCCAATCTTTAAAGGGAACAAACAACTTTTGTTCCTGTACTTACTGGAGTCATTACACAACGCTTCTGTCTCAGCACTCTGATGGGAGAAGCCAGCTGGAGTCCATGTCCACACATGACTCTGCATGAGAACATGAACGTTCTCCACAATGAGAACATTCACTTGGCTATTTCTTTGAGGATTAGTGGCATTTGATTTGCTTGGTAATAACACTGCTTGAGTAGACAACACTAACATAGAAAAATGAGGGGAGTTAGTGCTTCAAATTCTGCCTCTATCCAAGTTTTCATTTTTCTACTTTCCAAGAGAAGAGGACCATTTCTGGCACAGGCTCTTCACAACCAGTCTTATTGTCATGCCCATTTTTTTTAAGGCCTAACATTCCTGGACAAGAAGAAAGAGATTTAGTCATCTTTAAAACTACTAATTGATCTGCAAAGATGTATGAACTAGCTGATGATGTCATATCACCATATTAGAGAAAATTTTATTAACCCTAAGGGAGCCCTAAGGCATCCACTGGTGTGAGTTTGGCGTGTTAAGGTAAGCCAGTGTTTCGGACACAGTGATGCTCGCTGCTTGCTCAGCTCAGCTCTTCAGTTTTTCCTGAGCACTTTCATATGGGAGGTCATGCTTACCCCACCCCTAAGATCTGAGGTTACAGCACAAAGTGAATTTTTCCTTTATATAAATAATTTATGTCTCAAATTACTTTAATGGTACCAAACACTACCTATGGAAAGCAATTCAAAAGCTGGTTTCCAAGCAGCAAGTTAATAACGTTAATCATATCAAGAACATATCAAATCCAGGTGATCAAACCCACTAATACAGCCATACGGTATAAAAGGCAATAAAACCATTGAGAAGCCTAAGTAGTTAATATTCTGTTTTAGAGACTTGCAATGGCAATATTGAGTAGCTATAGCAATTTATAGTTAGAATCATATGAATTTTATGGAGTCTCCAAATATTTTATCCAAATATTATATTCTTTTCGTATGGCCATAGCTTCACACTTGTTCTGATAATTCAGCAACCTGAATGTAAAGCATTACCAGAGTGTTTGGAAGCCATAAGCGGAGTCATGCTTAAAGTCCATAATGTGACATGAGACCTGGGGTTTCTTTGTGCCCCTCATGACTTAGCCCTCCCACTCTGCCAATTGGCAGGACTTTATCTCAGCATTCTAACATTCTCATTGCTGTGGTTTTACTTCTCTGATGAGTCTGTTTACTTAAAATATTAGTAATGCCTTCAAAAAATCCTTCTGTGCTGTCTTTTCTTTTTTTACAAAAAATTTGTGTTCTCTTGAAGTAGTTTTCTTTCCCAGCTCATTATTATCTTTTGCACAAATAGATTAAGGGTGAAAAACTGTATTAATGATATTGTCATGACACTTACTTGATCCAAATGAGAGATTCAAAGCAACTTACAGTAGGTCTACCAATGTCAGGGAAATATATATTAATTCCATTTATTATGGAACACTGGCAATAAATCTTTTCAACTTGATCCTATTTTAATGTAAACCACCATACCTAGGTTTGGGCACATGGCAGGGGGCAGCTGGGGACAGCCCCAGCCCTGGGTTTGGGGGACCTCCCTGAGGATGGGAACAGGCCAGGCTGAGACATCCATCTGCAAGTGGAGGTGGCTTGGTGGCACCCCTGGCCAGTCACATGGCCAAACCTCCATGAGCCCCTGGGGATGCTCTCATAACCCTTACAACAGGACTCACCATCACGCTTTCCCAAACAACTACTTCACAAAGGCCGCATTGTTATTCTTTTATGGTTAGAGCACAACAGACAAAGAAATGACCATCATAGGCACCCACCAGTTTGGGCTGAGCACAGTTTTCCAGACACTGTTGGCTCTGTTGCCATGCTAGCATTAGTAAATGAACCATGCCTGCAGCACTTTGCTGCATCTATTGCTTTAGAGAAAACTTGAGGTTTTCTGATTACATTTCTTGGCAGCATTTTTTCTCTTTACAGTAGCACACTACGGTTTTTATGAAAACGGAAATTCAAACACGACTCAAACCCAAAAATGTAAGGGGTTTCCTAGGAACAACAAAATAGTAGGACACATGCCAAAGTGGTACTACTTGGCAGCAGGAACTCTGTCATGTACAAATGGGCCTTTTAAAATGCCTGGAAAAAAGCTGCTTTAGCCCAGTGGACAAAATGCCTGTGGTTTTCTGAGCAGCATAATTTTATTGTTATAACCTGTGGTAATATTAGTGCTAGAGTAGTAATGAATTTTCCCTTAATATCAGACTGAATTGGATGGGATATCAGCCTTTAGCTGTGTTGGTATCATGAGTGTCACTCTGACAAGAGCCTCATGGCTGCAGGCACCATGCAAACACAGCAAGAGATTTCACCTGCCGCCTAGGAGCACGTGCTCCCAGGACTCCCAGAACACTCCATAGCAAAACTGAGAGCATTCTCAAACACGACCCGGGCAAATTCTTTCCCTACATTTCATTTGTTTGCTTCACCAGCTGCCTCTTTCGCTTCTCAAAGATAACAGCACATTGAAAATGCTTCAGTGTAAGGTGTAAGAGCCACAGGCCTGGATCACTCTAACTTAGCTGGGAAATGAACCTCACTGCTTACTAAATATTTATTTTATATTACTGAGAAGCAGACCATGGAGAGAACTAGAAAACTCCAGCTTGAAAATATAATGAGGATAAGAATAGAGAAACTCCCATTATATAGCAAGATAGCAGCAGACAAAAATTATGAATCCTTAAAATACTTTCCTTGTCCCCAGTTAGTCCTTGCAGTGGGACGCTGTTTCTGGTAGCTAAAAAACATGCATCATTCCCATGCCACAGTGCTGCAGGTGGCTGCTGGGTGAAAATGAAGTTTTCAGACCATTATGTTACTATCCCACAAGCTGCAAATAATCTGTGCACAAGAGCTGTTCATTAATTCATGGTAATTCATGCAGTTTCAAGGAGTGTCTATGATAGAAATCCTCCTCCCTTTATTCAGCTCAGACTTCTGAACTCTTAAGAAGACTTAGGAGGAGATTTTAAGGGCTGCTGAGCACAAAACTGCTTCTGGTATTGTTTGACTTATACAACCAGTTGCCTTCAGTGCATGCAGGAGATAGAGAATTAATCAGCAGAAATAGCAGGTGTTTTGAGCCCCTGTTCTTTTCTGTGGCACCTGCAGGGACCATCAAATCATCAAATCTTGGTATGTCATACCAAGATTCAGTGGATGACAGCATCTAAAAGATGCTTTATTCTCTGACAACCTGAGCTGAAGCAGACCAGAAGGAAGTTGTATTTGTATTTGAATGGTGGATTAGAAAGTAGGAAGCTCAAAGAATCCCACACAGCTCATGTGCCCGGTAACGCCAAATGAAGAAAAAAGTGCATATTCAGAGCACGTTTTGCAGGACACATTACCACATACTTCAGTGTTATCTTATTAAAAACAAACCAACCAAACAAACAAAAAACCACCACCACAACAAAAAAAATCATTAAGAAGTTGTGAGCCACATCTGGCCCACAATAACACATTATCAAAATTCAACATGAATGAGGAGTCTTCAATGCAATGGAGACCAATACTTAAGTGCTCTAAAGCAATCAGGGGGCACATGGTTCCCATACATCCTACTGGAACTCTGTTAACTCAAATTTCCAACTCAAAGATGCATATGCTTGATGACTGTCAGTCTGACTTTGCCTTTTAAAATCAGGTTGAGAAATACAATTGCATTTGAGGACCGAAACCCCATCCTTCAGAACAAAGAGGTATCTGGTAAAATCTGAACTCCTGTTAGAAATAATTAGATGGCAATAGTGCAGTCAGATCAGTGGTTGACTTCAAGTTTGGAAAATGGAAGAAAGGTTAGCATCTGACTAACTTTCAAAAGAAACTACCTCAGCAGTTAATATTACATTAAATGTATCAACAATATTAGTTTCATATGGTTCCCTTTATGGAAAACAATATTTTCAGGACTTATTATACATTTGGGAATACATATGAGGAAAAGAAGAGCATTATTATGCAAAAACCAAACTCCCAAACTTTATTTATCACAATACATTTCAAGTCCATGCAGAATGTATTTACATTTCTCTTTAAGGCAAACAGAAACTGGATTATTATTCCTGAGTTGCTTATCACCAGTAGAAATAGTAAACAGGAACTTAGAAAATGTTGTCTCTCCCTTTGGAGTAGCAGCTGCTTCCCATGCAAAATATTTCTGCTTTTACCTCCCAATTCTTTTAATGAGCTATTTATACTGATAATCTCTATTGTCATTTGGAGACATTTCTGCAGGTTTCAATCTCTTCACAGAAAGTTCTTGTCAAGATGTGACAAACTTTCCATATTTGTTATTTTACCTTGCAGATTGTTTGCTGACTAAACAGCACAGCACTACTTCCGTCTTTGCTGACATATGGATCAAAGTGTCCTCATCAGTTATTTTAAGAGTTCTGTATTTCTCCAGTATCTAGAAAAATTAACATTTCCTTCTTATGTCATTCTTGTGCATGCTAGCTGCCTCTGCAATGTTAAGAGAGGGAAAAGTTCACCTCAGCCAATAGAGGACTTTAGGGCTAGACTTTACTAAAGTGAAGGTACGTGAAGTGAAAATGCCCAGTGAAATACTGGCATTTAGGAAGACAAAGCAAAGCAGTTTTTCAATTAAAAAATGCTCCCTCCAAGTGTGACTAACATTTGAGCTATCTGCGTCATCTCCAGACTTAAGGTATTTGCTAGAATTAAGGACACTGAATTCCATTTAAAATATAGGGGCAGCATTTTCAAATAAGTTTTTGACATTTTCCATTTCCCATTGACAGGCTCTATCAAGCTCACTAATTTCAATAGGCACTTTTCTCCCATGACTTTTAAGAGCACCACAGAGCACAGTCCTAAGAGAGCACATCTATTCTGTAAAAAATAAAGTTCCTATTTAAAATATAAGTGGAGACCAAGCAGAAAGTCCATAGGGCAAAATGAGGTATGACTTTTAAGTGTGCCCTCCTCCACGACCTGTAGTGTGGAAAAATGTTTTGATTCAATTTACATTCTATGGTTGGGGTTTCTTCATGCATTCCTGAAACTGTATTTCTAATGGCTTGTCAAATACATGAATTCAAGGTTTCTGCTACTATTCAGTCTCTCTAGGTGTCCATCTCAGCTAATCAATGCTCATTACAATTTTTAAACAAATGCTAGTATTTACAGGTGTTTAACTTATACATTCATTGAAAGAAACTGTGCCCTGATTAAACTTATGATTTATATTGGATACTAAAGCAAAAAACTCCACGTAACTTCTTACTTCTTTTCCAGTTACTACCTGCTAATATCAAATGTCTTCCTTCACATACATTTCACACCCCAGCATATTATATTGCGAATAACCCACATCCAAACAGTCAATTGTAAAGACATTTCCTTGAAGAAAGACAAGCAATTTCTCATAGAAATTCTTCACAAAGGTTTGCCAGTTGCTTTTTTCTACCTCTCAGAGACCTTTACAAACTAAGCATCTAGGAAAATACAGTAAGAGAACAGTAAAGAGGAATTCATGAAGCGTGTAACTGATCTATCCCATCATGAAGCTGACTCCATCCGATAAGGCACCTCGCAATAGAAGGTCTGAAGGTTTTTCCAAGTAAGATGAGTCCAAAAGGCTAAAAAAAGGAATAATTGTTACTCTGCACCTGGTAACAGCTCTGTATACTGGGACCAAAACCCTTTGGTACAGGTATTCCCAATGAGCAGGTGCAGTGCAGCATTTTGGTTCTCATTTCATTTTCTATAATGTGACCTGTATGCAGTTTTCTTTATAAAATCAGCACTGCTGATTCTATAACCAGTATATACTCTGAGAATATGTACTTTCCCAATGATCATTGCAATACTAAGATGCTAGAGAGCTTACAAAATTTGAGAAAGTCTGAAGAATCTCTCACCAGAAATCCTTAATCCCTAGTCTACTATACAAAGAGGCTGCACTGTATTTAGAGAAAAATATGATATGCCTTGACAGCGAGTGTATATGCAGGTTTACCTCGTGTGTTTGTGAAATCTTGTCCTGCTACACTGGTTGCTTTAAAAAATCTAGGACATTGAATCACAGAATCAGCTAGGTTGGAAAAGACCTCTGAGATCATGGAGTCCAATCTATGACCACTCAATGCCACCTTATCAACTAGACCATGGCACTAAGTGCCACATCCGGTCTCTTCTTAAAATACCTCAAGGGATGGTGAATTCACAATCTCTCTGGGCAGCCCATTCTAATGTCTGACCACTCTCTCTCTAAAGAATTCCTTCCTAACGTCTAATCTAAACCTCCCCTGGCACAGCTTAAAACTGTGCCTTGTTGTCCTGCTGCTGGTTGCCTGGGAGAAGAGATCAACCCTCACCTCGCTCCAACCTCCTTTGGGGTAGTTGTAGAGAGCAATAAGGTCTCTCCTGAGCCTCCTCTTCTCCAGGCTAAACAGCCCCAGCTCCCTCAGCCTCTCCTCATAGGACTTGAGCTCCAGTCCCTTCACCAGCCTCGTTGCCTTTCTTTGGACATGCTCAAGCACCTCAATATGCTTCCTAAACTGAGGGGCCCAGAATTTGACACAGTACTTAAGGTGCAGCCTAACTAGTGCCACGTACAGTGGAAGAATCACTGCCTTGGTCCTGCTGGCCACATTGTTCCTGACACAGGCCAGGATGCCATTGGTCTTTTTGGCCACCTGGGCACACTGCTGGCTCATGTTCAGCTTTCTGTCAGTCAGAACCCCCAGGTCCCTTTCTGCCTGGCTGCTCTCCAGCCACTCTGTGCCCAGCCTGTAGTGCTGCAGGGGGTTGTTGTGGCCAAAGTGCAGGACCCAGCACTTGGCCTTGTTGAACCTCATCCCGTTGGAATTAGACCATCTCTCCAGCTTGTCCAGGTCCCTCTGCAGAGCCCTCCTACCCTCCAGCAGATCAACACTCCCTCCCCAACTGTCATCTGTAAATTTGCTAATGATGGACTCAATCCCCTCATCCAGGTGATCAATAAAGATGTTAAACAGGACTAGGCCCAACACTGACCCCTGGGGAACACCACCAGTGACCGGCTGCCAGCTGGATACAGCCCCGTTCACCAGCACTCTCTGGGCCCGGCCCTCCAGCCAGTTCCTAACCCAGCACAGAGTGCACTTGTCCAAGCCATGGGCTGCCAGTTTTTCCAGGAGTATGCTGTGGGAGATGGTGTCAAAGGCTTTGCTGAAGTCCAGATAGACCACATCCACATTGACACCCCTGCTTTTTTGCCTCTTGCCCACATCTGTCAGAACTGTCTGGAGCTCAGGTTCTCTTCCACTCATATAGGACAAGAGACACAGGCATTCATTTGGGCTGTGTCTCTGTTACCCACTGTAGTTGAGGCAGTAGAAGATGATTAGCATTCCTGGGCTTCTTAACAGAGTGAAATATTCCAGAGGAAATCACATGAATACTTCCTGCATTCAAGATGGTTCAATGGCCTTGGAGAGCAGTCATGGCACATCTCTGACACGCTCTGTGTCTTAGCTTGCTTGGAGGAGTAACTTGTGCTCTTGTGGGCTCTGTGTTGAAGAATTAGTCCTACCTGCTCCTTTGAGGACAGCACTGGGCTTATCTCAGTCTGAATCCTTTTGTGCAGGAAGAAGTTGTAGGCAGGAATAAGTTTCTGGATATTTTTGAAATGCTACTCCCAAAGGCACCAACTTCCACATGCAGAGTAAAAAATATTGCTCTTTCTTACAGTGCAGATGAAACAGATTACGTACAGTTTATTTATAAAATTTTGTACACCTGAAATGTCAGAAATATTTACAACTTCTCTGCTTTCTTCAGAGTTCTGAAAAGATTGAGTCATACGATTACACTGCTGTCTCCTTTGAGTCCGATGTCTGTGGTGGCTCAAAGTTCAGTATCTCTTTATATGTAATGCCTGGAAAACAACAGAATAGACAATAGTGTTGCTGGTCTAATCAGAAAAGGAGCTGCACAGACATGAATGAGCAAGGTGCAACCTCCCAGGCATGACTAGCCTTTGATCTAGCTCGGGAAGAGAGAGACCTCTTCAGGCAAAAAGAGGGAAAGAGAACAAAAAGTAAGGGAATCAAGGATCATTTTCCCACCATTTCAGATTTGAAGAAGCAGACCAATACTGAAATGGTATAGGTGCTTTCAAAGGGATGCGAGCATTGATTTTAGAATATAGTGGGCAATATCATCAGGAAGAGCTACTGAGCACATCAGCTTTAAAAGTCTGGTCATCACTTAAAAACTAAAATATAAACATCATGCATTAGATGAAAACAAGATTCAGACTTAAATCTCTGCTGACATAGATACGTTTTCTCTCCCTCAGAGAACCTAACTTTGAGGCCAGCAACCTTTGTAGTCCAATAGACCCAACAGTCAGAGAATCTGTTTTGCTGTCCTATCCACTGGAAGGCATGTTACAGAAATGGTTCTTTCCATGAAAAAATGAAAGACCATAGAAATGATCTTTTCTATGTTGCGGAAGATGGGAGGACAGACACATGAAGAAGGAGGAGAAGGAGGAGAGTCTATATTATGAGGCAGAGAAGAAACCTTTGGGGATCATTCCAGGAGGACTTGGTACTTAACCAGAACTTGGTAAGTAGCATTTCTCTACCTTAATGCTGTCTATTTACTCTGTTCAATCAAAAGCAAAGGAGGTGATTTGTAAAGGGGAAGATTCCTATTTCTGTATGGCCTTTCAATCTGGTTATTTTTGAAAACATCACAAAACTAAACTCACGCTTCCACTCATCTAGAGTAAGATCCATGTTATCAAATGTGTCATCGTATTTCTCAGCTTCAATTTCTTCCTCAGGATCATGAATTGATTCAAAGTAAGGATGCATCAAAGCCTCAGCAGCTGTGACTCGCTTCTCTGCATCCAGCACCAGCATCTTCTCCAAAAGGTTTACAGCTGTTGCACAGAAAACAAACAGTGTACTCAAATTATGCAACTGATTCCACTTGTACACAGTAACATTGCCCCGGAGGTATTTCAAATAAATACATGGGGTTATAAAGCAGAGGTGTCCATTCTATAGCCAGTGGGGCCCATCTGCATGATAAATAGTTCTTTAAGTAAGCTGGGATATGTACAGAGCCTGATGCAATGCAGAGGTGCTCCCTTGCTTCTGTATGCAATACATATAACAGCTTCTGGCTCGAGGACCACTGTGCTTGGGATTTTCCCAGGTGTCTTTAATCACTGCCACCATGTTGTGGTTCTAAGGTACATCACCACCTGACAACATCAGAATGAACAGGTGAACAGCTAATGAGAACTTCCCTGTATGTGACTAAATCCAAGCCCAAGTACACTTTGAAGTTCACTAAGACAAGTCAGTTGTTCATGCTCAGAATTTCAGAGCTGACCTTATCTGCTATGTCGTTTTGATCTCAGCCAAAATAATCTGTTAAAATATTGTGATTTTCCATCCAGGGGATTTTGGATCAGGTCCTTTGTTAGACTGTCAAAATGGGCTAGTGTAAACAGGTATGATGAATGATTTATTTTCTGTTTTTCTATCCTGACAGGATGTTCGTGGATTGGGTGGAGCAGCTGAAAGGAAGTAGAGACAGCAGTAGGGACAGGATGCTTCAACTCCTGCTTGCCATGCCATGTTGTGTGTTCTCTCCAGCCTTTTCTTCCAGATCAGAAGAAGCCAGATGGCCACAGAAGTGATAAGAAGAGACATCCTAAAAACTAAATGGAAATGTGTAGTTTGTTGTAGCTGAGAATGTCAGTGAACTAACCATGCAGTCAGGGTAAGAGCTGTTTATCAACCAAGTTTATCTCTACATCATCTGAAACTAAAATTTTAGCTTCTTAAATTCCAAAGATTCAATTATCCTAATTCATATTCTAATAATACTGGCTTTGTGAGTGTTAAGGTCACTGGGAAATTGATAAGATTTGGGTAGTCATCTCAGAGCTCTGGCTGCCTCAGGTCATGTCACAGTTATGCACACTTGGTATGCTTTTCTGGCTGTTTATATATATCTGATCCAAGCCAGTGCTTCTCAGGAATGCACAGATGTTTCTCGGGATGTATTAATTCCATTACTAAAATGTCAGCTTTCTATTTTCTTTTATTTCAACTGTACATCTGATTGAGCTTTCAGAATTGAATTTCAGAAACAATACAGGGAAAATACAATACAGAGAAAATTTTATTACATATATTTAATCTACCAGGGCTCTTGGAAAGCTGCTCAAGTAAAACCAATAAGCAGGTGCTGGATCGAAACCTAAAACATAAGGTACTTCTTTCTTTGGTGCTTCTAAGAAATTGACTCCTGGCAAGGTTTAAACTTTGCAAAGTTCAACCATTACAATCAAAACTATGAATTATGGAAATCAAGACATAGAATAGCAAAAGAACCATCTCATCACCTATCATGTGACTGATACTACTGCTGCCTCCAATGCAAACACAAGACCAAATTGTACTCATCCACACAAAGTGCCTTACCTGAAGGATTTGCATACTTCAAGATGGATGCAAAATCTTTCTTCTGGACTTTTGGGAGGCTTTTGATATAGTTTTTTGCCTCAAAAGAAACACGAATATTAAATTAGACCATTGCCACCTTTGTAACGTGACAACATTAACTATATGCTTAATAGGTAACTCAACAATGTTTTGATAGCACACCGTATGAATGCATTTTTAGTGTGTCATAAACTCTAACGATATTCACCTACTCACTGAGCAGAACTTAAAAAAAAAAATCAAACCTTAAAACCATTAGAAACTATAATGTAAAGCTTTAATTATTAGTGTTCCATATTTAATATAGAATAAATACGTATGAATAATTTTAAAGAATGTCATAGTGAGTTTACAGGAATCTCTAGAATTGAACCTTATACAGTAATTCATTAGTATTTAAATTGTGCAGTTAGTTAGAATTATAGATTCTTTGCAGTAAGGGCTTGAGGATTCTACAAGGACATCCACATAAGAACAGGAAACAGTCAGAGGAATTTGCAAACAACTGGGTTTCCTGAATATCTTCATGCTTTCAGTACCTTTCCAATAAAAGTAGCAAGTTATCAGCTCCACTGTTTATATGCTACACACTAGAATCTTGAAGTATTTAAATATACCGATTTTTCAACTGTTCTGATAATTTTCTGTTGTGTGATCCCCCATCTTCAGTAGCTATTGTGGGTGTGCAAAACATTTCAAGGCAGAGGTACCATTAGGGGTATTTCAGTAGTCAATATATATTACCTCTGCCAGTTTAAGAACAGAGGATAGCTTAAATAAAATTACGACAAGTAAAACCAACTGACAAAGCAGAATACTCACATCTTGACTGTGCAATTTTTGAACAAAATCTTGAGTTGGTGTACCTGTTACTTTCATTATTTCTGTGAGTTGGTCCAGATCTGAATACCAGTAATAAGGAAAAAATTCTTTCACCCTGCAAAAATAATGTTTTTCTTTGCTGCTGTAGAATGAAGTAAAAAAAATTCTCAATTCAATGATAGTAGACAGTAGATTTATAAAAGATGAAAGTCCTCCATTTTTCTTGCAAAAGGCAAAGACACTGAAAGCACCTGAGATAAATACTATAATACTATCATTTGGGAACACATAATTGAATAATCTTCAAAATTTTGTAATATTATCAGGTCTCCTCTATATTTTTGGACAGAAATCAGACCAAAAGTAATGGAGGATCTGAACAATTGCCACATATATTGCATACACTGCTCTGGTCTATCCAATACTTAGGTGACACAGAGGCAGGAAAAGTCACAGGGAACATAAGGTGGTAGGATAACCAACAAAAATCAGAGGAAATAAGTCTGTATTAGTTCTTCTCCACAATGAGAAACATCAAGAGGAAAAAAATTAATCCTTCTCCTCCTTATTTCCCACCTGTTTAACTTGATGTTGCGGTGTTGGAGATATTTGGGTGAGGCATCAGAACACTCCCTAACCTTCTATTGTCCTAACCCAGCAGAGATTCATCAGCAACAGTTTTAGCTGTTTCAAAGAAGAAACACCATATTTAGAGGAGGGTAATGCTGCAGAGAAGAGCTATATGATTTGCTTGCTGCTCTGGGAAGAGCAGCAGATGAGAAGCTAGAAGCTAGATCAGAGGTCAGAGCACATGAGGATTCCACCCACCTCTACAGAAAAAGGCAGTGGTGGATAATTCTAATGAAACTAAATAAGGAACTAAAATCTATACCAAGTTGGCAGGATAACCTATTGATAATTCTAAACCAAAAATCCCCTAAGTTAGCTGTTTTCTTATTCACCTACCTACAGCTGAACCCACGACAGCACTTCCCTGACAATAGGTAATACTGAATCCTATACTCAAAGGCCAGCAATGACTACTAGACTGGGATAATTTCCTTTGTAATATAGAACACAGAACTTCAGCCAACAGTTCTGAAATCCCTAGAACTCAGTATGACTAAAATACAGCTCTTCCACTCTTACGTTTATGGTGCACTGTGAGAATTCTGACTCCTCTATTTTCTTATTTATATACCAGAATGCTCAAGGTTACCATCAGTTGAGAAATGCTGTGTTAGCCAACAGCTGTTCTTTGACAGGCATTTTAGTATTTTCTTGTTAAGAACTGATGCATACTTAAAACCTGTACAGCCTAAAAAAATCTAATGTATTCTACTTTTCCATAGTCCCTGCCACTTTTTTTGATGAACACAATCTTTCTCTTGAATGTTTTTCCTCATAAAATGAGAATAATATGACCTATTCAATGAAGTCCTGATATTACATGTAAGTATTAAATACAAATATATCTAAAATTAAGCAGTTGTAATTCTGTAAACAAGTATTTGCAGGTAAGTGACTTATTGACTGCAATTCCACAAGGGAGAAGGCAGCGCTGTCAAGCATAAAAAAAGGTCAAAAATCGCTGCTGTCTTCTATTAACACTGTCCCCTAATAAGTATTACAACTACTGCTGTCAAAGAAGTATCACTTGAAGATGAATTATGGCTTAATCTTGACGATTTTCTTAATTGCTCAGCAATGAAGTGATAGGACTAAATGTTTTCTGTAAATCTAGATTTTACTGGATGTTACTTACACAATAGTTTTTAATGAAAGCCTCAAAAAGCATGAAAGGGACTAGCTTGTGAACATAAGTAATACACTACAGCATAATCTGTGTGTGTTCTGGAATCTGTTATTAAAAAATAAATATGGCCTTTCTATGACAACAGAACCTTTCAGCTGGTGATTTGAGATGTGATTCAAAGATCACCCCTATTGAAAAAACCTGGTAATACAAAGTTTAATTGGCAGATGTGCAAAAGTGGTACAGATATGAAATAATCATTTAATGAGAAAGGTACAAGTCATTTTACTATTCATTTCAATTTATGCTCATCAATTTTTGAACAGACTTACTGTGTCACATAAGAACCTCTCATAATTTTCTTACATTAGTCTGATAAATTCAATGAAGGATACGATCATTTCCTTTGAACAGAGGCCGCCCTGTTATCATCTCAGCCATTATACAGCCCACAGACCAGATGTCAACTGAAAAAAAGACCAAGAGGTACATTAAATTGCAGAATGCATGTTCGTTTAAAGGTGCATAAAGTTTAATTTAAAACATATTTTAAAGAAGAATAAAAATTTACAACCTGTTATAAAATAAATGTGTGCCTTGCTAAGTATGATGAACAGCAAAGGGAGAACTACCAGACTTTCTAATGAGAAAACTGGAGATAATCTCATATTATGAGGAGTGAGTTTCACAGATGCATGTGGGAAGTAAATTTTCAATGCTTTCAAAAACTTCCACAGTTATCCCATGTTATTTGAATTCCTTCCATCTTCTATTTTCCTCTGTCTGAGTGACAATCGGCACATCTTTGCAGGAACACAATAACAGTGACCAAACTGTTACATCTGTATTTAAATAGTTTTTTTCCAATCACCTTGGCACTTTCTGTGACTCTCAGAAAATTTATATAAAACCCCCCAAACTGACAACCACTACATGATTACCTGAAATTTATCTAAAAGGAAATTTTGCATAACATTGTCATTTTCACCTCCATTTTCTCACTCATTTCAGAAACAAGTGGTTTTTTATATATGGCCTGATTCAGTGAATGCTTTAGCTCTGTTAAGACACTTCTGAAGAGATGCTGACCTGTTTGAGTATAATGCATCCAGTTAAGTATGACCTCTGGGGCTCTGTACCACCTTGTAACCACATAGCCAGTCATCTCACTGTCTGTGTGCCTTGCCAATCCAAAATCCAGAATCTGTAGCAGAAACACAAAGAATATCCAGATCAGACCACTAGTTATCTAGTTCAGACAGATTTTATAACTGTAGAAAAAAAAACAAACAAAAACCCCCAAACAAACAAAAAAACTACAACAAACCCAAACTGGAGCAATCTGCAGAGATTGGTTTATTTTTGTATCTTTTTCTCATTGAGGTGTCTTGTTCTTTTTTTTAAAAATCAAAACAGAGGTAGAAAGAAGCTTTGCATAACTTTTTTTAAAGTTATATACTCCTATAGCAACACCAAAAGCTGTAAAGTCAGTAAAGAATATAATGAATTATTCACTTATTAATTAAAAAGATCATGGACACATTCAATGCAAAAAATTCCCTGACCATAGAATCACCATCCTACCACATTACAGCTAAAAGAACAGTGTCTGTTAAGAAGATGTCCATTACTCTCATATCACAGGTGGCACAATTATTCAAGAGTGTGTTCCAATAGTATTCTGAAGTAAGGAGGTACTGTTATTTCTTTCCTATGAGTAAATCATACAAGGGAAGACTTCCTCTAGGTCACTCTGAATATCTGCATCAAGAGTAGGGAATTACCATCATTTAGTCCCACCCAGTTTTCCCAAACTCCAGTATCAACCACAGAAAAACTTTTGTAAGAAATGCAAGATCAGTGCAATTTTTTATAGTTATGCACAGTTCAGCTTATTCCTAAGATTCTCAGATATTTATCTCCAGATACAGCAATGTGTACAGCAGCAAGATTAAAAGTGAGTGTTACAGCCTTTTGTCAACTGCTACAAAGTTTGCCTTAAGAAAACCCACCTGCATGGACCATCAAAAGATGGTGCCAAAAGATGCAGCCAATAGCAAGAAAATTCCACTCCTGGAAAGACAATCAGTTTGTATTTATCAGAAAGTTCATGCTTCTAACAAGAAGCATGGGGCTTGAGTAAGTAAAGCTTGTTCAAGATAAATCACTGTCACCCACAGACAACTGGATATGCAGCATTTCATGAACAGCCATTAGTTGCCATGTGTATCAAAGGTATATTGACAGGCCACAGGTTTTTACTAGGAGCACATGGGTATTGCTATACCAAGAGCAATATTTTTGTAATGCGCTCTACAATTAAACATTCTAAAATATAGGATTTCAGGATAGTTTCATCATTCTCTGACAAACATTTTAAAATATTTCAGGATAATTTCATCATTCCCAGGCACCAACAGAAAGGAAAATTATATTTTCACTCATAGATCAAAAGTACAAAATGTTATGGCTTATCTTTATTGCCTTACTTGAAATACCATTTCCATATTTCCCCCATAACTGCTGATTACCAATCAATTAAAAAACAGGAATAGAATGCAAAGGGAGACATTTTGTCCATAAAATGTTTGATTCTTTAGATGCTGAAGAGTTACTGGACTCAAAATATTTGCACTGCCAAAATACATTTTTATATATGACTTTCCAATTTATTCCGCATATTCAGCATACATTGTTTTCCCAGTAACAAGGCAGGGAGGGTGGAAAACCAGAAGTTTTACGTAACAGGTCAAAATCTAGGTGTGGTTCCATCTATTCTGTCACAGTTTTTTAGGCATTTTCTCTACCAAAAATTGTGACATGTGGAGCTGGAAACAGCTAAAATATAATTTAGGTTTGTAGTTTTGTAAAAGTAGAAAACACAGCAAGAGTTTTTAAGTGCTATATTTTAACTTCATGTTTTATTTTCATTTGCATATTCATTAAGCTCAGGAACAAGCATATCCTATTGGTACTTAATATTAACATGGTATCACTTCAGCAACTATCTTCACATAAAACTTATTCTCAAAAGCTAATCTTCAACTTTTCAGCTGAAGCTCTCATAACAATTTTCAGAGCAAGTTTGAAAATCCTTTTTATAATTGGTGAATGATGAAAGAGCAAATCCTTCTCAGCTCCTCAAGGACAGCTCCCCTTCGACTCAGCAAACTTAATTTTTCTAACTTTCTTCAGTAAACATAACAAAAATAACTTGCAGCTTTGAGACTACAGAAAGGGCAGTGACTTCCCCTCATGCACCCTTTACCATCACTTTTCCAACATCTGTGTAGAACATCAGACAAGGGAGTCAGAAAGCTCATTGTGAAAAATAAAACTGATAGCCTATTAATTAGTTACCAGTTCAAAGAACTGCCCCAACTTGCCTACAACCTCATTGCCACTGGAGCCTATGAAAGGGAAGCTGCTGAGTGCACAGACAGGGGGGAAAGGCTGGGCTCTCACTGTCAGTGTGGTCCTGTGCCTGCATAAACTGACTTTGAGAGTGTGCTCTCAAGGCAAGGTCACATCCCACTCATTGCTCCCAAATGGATGTATACAGGGGGAGTCAGCCCAACTCCTTCAGTGTTAGGGAGATCCCAGTTAAATCCTCACTCTGATATTTTTTATGCACAGTTCTCAATGAGTTATAGTTTGCTTTCTGTTTGTCCGTTGAAATTGCCTTCTGACAACCAGTATTTCCTAACTGCAAATTTGCACTTTTCTTCTGCATATGATATCAGAGCTTATAGTACAACCAGGGACATTGTAATTATCCTCTGAGAGTCAAGAAATGAAAACTAAAGCTTAATGCTACATTTCCTCCTTTTTGTTTCACAAAATCTTGTTCTGATACAGAATTGTTTGCCTCAGTTTATCTAAAAGCTTAAAAATGCTCAGGGTAACAGAAAAAAATTGGGTTAAATAAGTAGATACCGATCAGGAGATCGTATCACAAAAGAATGTCTTAGACCTGGCCTGCATCTCAAAATGTAATTGAACAGCTGGGGGAAGACAAACATGTACAATTGTTTTTTTCCAGATTCTCTTTTTTCCCCCGTCATTCTGGGGTCCACTCACCATTTGGCCAACTACAAGCCAGAAGAAGACGATGGTTTTTTGTGTTAGATAAGAAAACTCTGAAATCACAGGACCCTGAACATTCAGGTCAGTCTCAGAGCAGAAAGTTGCATTACAATAGCTACATGCAAGCATATAGTTTGTATGTTGTGTGCTAAAAAACACTTTTGCAATGTTGCATTCCCTTTCACTGTATTTAATTAAGGGTGTGCTTCACAGTCTTTGATCTTCTGTATCTTCCACCAGGTAGAGTTAGATTTTTCTATTTATTCAAAGCTGAAATTCTCACATAACTGAACCACTCCCATAAAGTCTAATGTCTCTTTTAGGGAGGAAGCCTTGGCCATAATATCTAAATGTAATCACACATCCCGACACAAAAGCACCCATTCCAATTCACAGTTCTTTTGTGAGGATATATAGGCCAATCCTGATTCAATTTAAGCACAGGATAGAAGATAAAGCTTGATTTTGTAATTAAATGAAAAAACCCTGACTGGCCTTTGAGACTGCTAGGGCTAAGAGAAGATAGGTGACAAAAGCAATTCTGAGAATTTGTAAAAAATTAAAATACAAGAATAAAATTAACTGGGGACTGGAAGAGGTCTGGAGCTACTATGGCTACACTCACCAGAATAAGCTATATTCCTAAAATATACAGTGTTGAGTACTACAGAATCCTATTTCATAATAAATATTTGGCTTTTTTTATAACAAAATCATTCTACATAGCCAACTAGATGCATTTTTGCTATGTCAGGGTATATTGCATAATTATTTCTGAAGTACAAATATTATGCACTCTAACAGGTTTTGGAAGATTTTCAGTACATGTCAGCAACTTCAACCAAAACTGGCCAGGTGTAGTATTTTAGTTCAATGATTCAGAATGAGGCGCTTGATGTGACAAGCATTGCAAAGGTGCATAATTACTACTCAGATGGACTCTACTGACAACATTTCCAAGGAAGTGGCAACACCTACACTTCAGAACAGATAACTTCTTGCAACAGGTGCTACAGTCCTGATCTCCAAGGATGCATGCCAGCTAAGCCCAGCTTCCATACTGGAAAGGGGTGTGGGTGTGCACTATCCTTCTAACCCATCTTTGGTGGAAAGCCTTGATGGGTAGGACAAAGGGAATCATGCCGCATACCAATACTTGTCCTACTTCGGAGAAGCAATAACTAGGTAACACAAAAAATGCCATCAAATGCACCTCTTTCAGTGTAGCAGCAGAAACAGCTAATAGCTGAACTACAGGAGACTGAGTTCAGAATTGTCTCCCTGTAATGAATTTCTTTTTCTTACTAATTCAGTTAAGAGCAAAAATGAAGCAGAAATTATATATTCCTGCTACAAAAGTCACTGAAGTCTACATGCAATTGATACTGCTGATAGTTGTAACAATACAGAAGAAAATGCTTTCAAAGAAACAAGATCTTCTTATTCACAGTGAGCAGTATGTGATTCCTTTCATGCTTCCCTGAAGTGATTAGCTGCAACATATCACAAACACAGTTCTCCATTACAGCTCTAATCTGACTGCAATCATCACATGATTTTTTCTTGAAAAGTACTTCTAGTTGAGTGACTGCATACAAAATATAGCCGTGTGCATTGCAACACACACATCATACAGGAAAAGGGTTACTATTACTGACATGCATCTTCCCTTGGTGTGGGCAAACAGCTGTGGCATGGCCTGCTGTCAATACCAAACCCCCAGGAGCAGTTTCAGTTCTTATACTGCCTGTCACCCCACTGGAGAGACTCAAGTCAGCAACAACTCTAATGATGCCATGAATGTAATAACCTGTGGCACCGACTTCCTTATCAGAAATCCTCTACATCCTGGAGATGACCACCCTCTCTCCCCTGCTAGCACTGGGTACAAGCTTCTTTCCTGGAGCATCCTATCTGGAGTAGATGTTTTCAGATGAGACATTCCAGTCAAAGCCTCTAGCTTCAGGCACAGCCATTTCTTGGGCTTGATTCCACAATGATCTGAGAAATTGATCATCAGCTCTGCTGTTCTTATGAATTGCACATTTGTGTCAGTCAAGGACATACAAATGGGGGATAAATAGATTCTCACTATTCAGGGTTTTATTTCTTAAACAAATATTTAATTATTATTGTGATGAACAAAGTCAGACAGATTGGAAAATACTTGTAAGGAGCAGTCTCTTGTAATTTTTTTTCAAGTTAGTTGCCATTGTCCATCTAATCCTCTTCCATTTCTCTTTCCCGTGTTCCCCTGTTTCTCCATGACTCCTCAAAACTTATGGGCTAAAATCTTGGCCCATCACTGAAACCAGCCAACATATCTACAGCTGTTTTACCCATTGTCTTCTGTCTTCCAATACATCTGACTGCTTTTTCAAATAAACATACCTTACCTTCAATTCACAGTCTTCATTTACTGCCAAGTTTCCAGGCTTTAGATCCTGTAACCAGATTTAAAATGGATGTTATTCTTTTTTTTTATTATTTTACAGCAAGCACAAAAAAGCACTCTTTCCTGCTTTCTTTCTGTCTTTCTTTCTGGTTTTATAGTTTTCATGTAACTATTTTGAACAGCAACAGGTAAAACAATGTCATAACCAATCACACAAACAAAGACACAAGCTTGCATATGTTTGGCTTTTTTCCAGTATATTCCCCTCCCCCCCAACTATTTTTCTTTAGCTGAAGAAAAATCAACTATTTTTTTCTGCTACAAGTCAGGAAAATACTTGCCAGTGAAGGAAGTCACTCATCTTTCTTTCTGTGAGTGGGATTTGGACATAAATTTGCTACATTTAATACTAACACCACAAAGTTAACAACTCACATATCTATTTCTGGACTGTACATATTGCATATCAACATTTATTTTATAAAGGTTACATACCCTGATAGACTTAGAAGGAGTACTGAAGGAATCAAACAAGATTTTATGTAAAAGCCTATGCTCTCCTCTGTGGGAAAACCAAGTTCCTGACAAAGTCCATTGAACTGCAACATTAAAGAAGTATTCTCTTAAGTCTCTTTAGCTACCATAGGGACTTCTAATGATCTTCAAAAGCTGTGCAGTTTAGCAAAAAGGAAGAGTAGTGGCAATGACTAAGGTGACATTGCAAAAACAGTGACTCAGACATACGCACTTAGAAATTTTCCTTCCGCTTTTTAAAACCGTTGTTTGATACACTTTAGCACAAGATGTTTAAAAGTATCTTGTCTCTAAACTTTTTAACAGGCATCCACCTGTTTTATACAAAGATGTTTTAAGATCAGAGGGGCCTTGGAGAGAAACAATTTGGTGCAAAAACCCTTAATGAAACCAAGAAGTTCAAGGGTCATCAAGAGGGAGCTTAGAAAAAGACTAAGCAACGGTAAATTTTGACCATGATCACAGCAGTTGCAAAAATAAAAATATAATTATATCACATTATTTTGTCATTTTACATAGTTTCCATGTCCGGGTTAACGCTGCTTTACAATGTGCACTTCCTACAGTGCTTCTGATACTTCATTACAAATGGATAATTTCTACTATTCTGATGCAGTTTTGGGGGAAGATATGCTGCTTAGTACCATGTGAGCATCATGCAGAACTCCTTCACAGTGCAAAGTGATTTTAAGTGGACTTTGGACACAGAAAGAATTCAGAAATAATCAAATGCTTAATTTCTTACAATAAAAATTTGAGGTTCTAAAGGATTTAAAAGTTTGAACAATTTTTTCAGTTTCTATGGTTCCTCCCTCCCCCAGCTTTGAAAACCAACATGATGTTTAAAGAAAATCCAAATATTGTTTTTAAAAGTTTAATCTTCATTAAACAAACAAACAAACAAAAACAAAGCAAACAAAAAACAGAGAAAGCTCTTATCCATCTCAATTTAGGCACTTGTGCAGACTTACAACTCAACTTCACAAAGTAACTTAAGAAATCCAAATTTAAGCTGTATTAAATGCAGCTTGAGTACTCAACTTACATTGATGTAGCCATGCCACCTTTTATTCTTATCGAAGAAAACAAAAAAACCTATACACAAACATCACTCACATTATCAAAATATAAACATCTGTAATGTTGTTTCCACTTACCCTGTGAATTATGCCTGATGAGTGAATATACTGTAAAAAGAGAAAGTATTATTTATTCATGAAGTCCCAACTTTAAGAACCTGCCTAGGGTAGGGCAGAAAGTACTTTTTCATGGTGTTAAAGAAAATTGAAATTATAAAATGTTTACTTATTGCACAGATCTTTTTAGCTATGGTTTTAATGTTTACATATTTAAACTAGCATTTTGCCCTTTCCCTCCCCCAATAATGAGAAACCACTAAATCAGTTTGAGTACTGTAATAGATCATATAGCTTTTTCTAAGTCTTCCCATACATAAAATGCTGTATTCAGTTAATTTTTGGCATTTATAGATATATATATATGTATCAGAATAAACCCTGCTATTTTATATATCAGAAACGTTCTCTTGCAATAGATGTCTCTGCTGTGCCATTATAGTTTAGATTCATATGCTTCAGCAGCACTGACTTTTAAGAGATCATTAAGACTGGGATTAAGGCCAGTCAAGGTCTTATCTGAGAATTTGCACTAGATGCTTCAACATTTCCTCAATCAAACATGGAAAGGTCAAGTTACAAGACATTCTCCTGTTCTTGAATATTTTCATCATCTTTCGATGACCTGTTTAAGGCCTCACAAAAGTTAAACCAACAAACTGGACTCCCAGGACTAGTTCTTCTGAGAAGACACCTGATCAAACGCAGATGTTTGAATCCATGACTGTCACCAAATGCTCCCCACTGAGGCATACAGTTCCTCTCGCCAGCTGAATTATGCCCTAGAAAAGACTATTTTCATCATGGATAATAAAGGGAGGCTCTAGTAATCAGTTCAGATATAGGCATCTCTTGCAAAGATAGAAATGCACAAAGTTGTCCTGAACTGAGGACATGCTTTCCAAGAGCAGCCTGGGAGGTGACATTATTGTTCACTTCAGGTGTGGGGAACTGATTTGAAAACCCCACATTCCATACTAATGCTGGCAGCTCATACTACTGACACTAAACAACACAAGAACAATAAAAGCTTTTAAATAAAAAGAATCAAAAAAACATGGATAGGATGCACCTGGAGAATTTTCATTTTATGCTACCCTGAAGAATGGGACAACAACTGGGAAGAGAATTACTGGGAATCAACGGGGAATCAAGCCAGGAAAGACCAACCAGGGACAGTCAGCATGGCATCACAGAAATGCACAGAAGGAAGGAACTTTGCAGGATAACTGCAAAGCAGCCATAGCCTCAGCAATGACCATCTTCCTTCCCAGCAACCCTCCAGATAGGCAATTAACCTCATGAATGCAACAGTCCCTCTGCAAAGGGGTCCTTGTAATCCAAGTGATGAGTGGACCAGGGAAAAGAAAGCAAAGCTACAAAGCCAACTTCTACAGACAGATCCAATATGCATTTCAGACTTAGATGTCTGAATTTAAACAGGACCCATACAACCCAAGGAACACAAGATCTGTATTTAAGGTGCCAAGTTTTTAACGCAGCGACTGAAAAAACCTCTGACAGCTTCTTTTTCCTCTCTTACACTTAACACGATGCACCAGATGTGGTCTCATAGGTTCTGAAAAGAGGGAGAAAAGAAATCAAAACCAATTCCTTCAACCCTGTGGTTACAACTTTACCAATCCAGCACAGACTGTGGTAGGGCCCTGCTGTTGCACAGTTGCACTGATTACTGTGCCAGAGCCCAGGCAGGTCTTGGCACCTGTGGTAGACCAGCTCCTGCTACATATTACTTGCAGATTAGGCATGGTTTAACATAACCCATAGGAAATGCCAAAGCCCTTCACAGGATTTCCTGGGGTAGACACAAGGGGCTGAGGGCACATGGCTGCTCCCAAAAATGTAGTCTATAAAAACGCTACAGCAAACAAAAAACTATGAAATGTTGTATCTGTCATGGATGTGCATAAAAGTGGACTGGGATGGGAGGAAGAGGAAGTATGTCAATGGTACATGGAGACCAGAGAGGATATATGTTGTTTTGTTTTTTTTTTTTAAGAAATGTACCTGTAAGTAGCTAGACTCCCAAGAAATTAAGAAAAAGAAGTCTTCTGCCATAGCTGTCTTGATCAAGGATATCACCAGGTCTACTTGCATTCTAAATTATTCCAATGTCTTCTAACTGAAGCCTCTTTATTTTCCAGCGCAGATGTTTAAAATATTCTATAGGCTGTTTTCTCTGATAAAACTGTACACAGCACAAAATAGCTGGTTATTCTGCACCTATGCAGCATGTAGAAATAGAAATTAAAAGGTCTGCACCCTTCAGTGTTTTAGAGCACATCTCACCTATCTGGGGGGAAGAGTGTGGTTTTGCTGGCATTCTTACCCCACTGAAGGTTTTATGTGTGTTCACAGCACCAAAATCATGTTAACACTTCAGGGAGGGTTCCTATATTTTCTAAACACTCCTCTTAATACAAACTACTGAGATTACATGAAACAATATTTGTTCCTGATACTAATGTACACATCAGCCTTTCTGTAAGCTGAAACACTGCTGCTGTGTTGCAGTATTTCTTTAACAACAGCAGTATTTTTTTTTTAACTGCATTTTATTATCTCCTGGCAGGTAGCAGCGCTGGAACTATGCCAGACTTCATTCAGAAAATTTTCCATTTCTATTTAATAACCTTCTGAAATAGGATCCTGTTCTTACTGATTCTCCTCATTAAATTAGCAATTTATCGACAGCTTTTTCGTCCTTATCATGGCAAAAAGATCCAGATCAGAGCAGACATACCCTTCACAATGTTATTACCATTTCATATGAAAAATATTTGATTCAAGAACCCAGTTAACATGAGGGAGGTGCCTTGGAGCACCGTGCATTATCGTAAAAACAATTTTTCATAGTATGCATAAATCCTGGCATGTAAGTTTCAGATTGTGCTAGGAAGCCATCCAACAGTCATTTAAATTTTAAGCATTCTTGTCTGTATATGTAATCTTTACACAAAATAAATAGCTAATCAAAAGGGAATTAGAGACGACTCAGGAGAAAGTGTTCTAGGCAACATGCAGAATGAAAATGAAGAGCAACTTAACAGAGAAGGAAAAGCAGAAGAGGAAATGAGGGAAAGGGGGAAGGGAAAAGAGAGAAGCATTAAAAACCCAGCATAAATGTGAACAAAAGACAGTAAATATGGATGAGAAAAGAACTGGAACAGGCAAATCTTATTGTTAAGTATAGCAAAAGAAGCTCAAACAGGTATTTGTATGGCCCAAGAGTTGTCCGTTCCTTCTCAAACACTGCCTGAATAAAGCGAGAGGACTGACAGCCACCTGCCCAGATCTCTATAAACGGGAACTCAGCTGGCATTCCTGAAGAAGAGGAACCCAAGACTGAAAGTGCTGGAACCTCCAGCTGCTTTCCACCTACATACAGACACTTATGTTCAGCTTGCCTTCTGTACTCTCTGACAATACACAGCTTTTCTGTCAAAGAAACAAAAAAAAATATTAAAGTCCTTCCAAGTTGCAAGCTTATATAAAATTTAATATAGTCAGAGTAGGGCCTGACTAGTAAACAGACAAAGGAGAGGCATGCCACTGTTTCTAAGAGGTAAATTGTGATAAATTACAGAGGTTGCTGAAGAAAGGAAATGAATATTTCATTCTCTGTAGAAAGAACACAGTAAAATGATAAGAATTGATAAACAAAAACCTCTACAGACTTGCGGAGCAAAGGCTGAGGGCTTGATACAAATCTTCTTGAACTCAGTATGACCTTCCTATTGACCTTGATTTATATATATTTTTTTAAATCAAGCCTGTTGACCATTTGGTATACAACCAATCCAGAACCAGTCTATAGGTGGAATGCAGAAACAAAGCCTGCGAGGAACCAACTCATGGGCTTCGTGAAAAATCTCTCTTATGCCTTTACAAAACATCAGTCATGCAGAGTTTTTTCTACACGTATTTAACTGTCACTGTAAACAGGCTGTTACAGGAGAATATGCAATGTGACAAAAGTGAACTGCTTTCTTGCCTTGATCAGACATAGAGATGCCATAAATTTCTTATACAGTTTACACAAAGGACAAATGCATATTGGAGATTACATCATTAACACAAAACCCCCCATCAAAGTAGAGTCCATCAAACTTTAAAGGTAGGGAAAAAAGGACATTTTACAAATACAAGGCTGAGCTTGGGAAGCTGACAGAGTTTTACCACAAAGATCTACAGGATAGCATTCTCCTCCTCAGATCCCTTGCAATGCCTCAACTAAGCTCTAGCTAAGTGAATGTTTGTTGCTCCTGCCCTGCCAAAAAAGCAATCTAAGTAAACAAAGATGGGCTGTCTTTAATCCAGATACAGTAGACCTTAAAAAGTACAAGATTTTTCACTCGAAACTTGGAAAACCCTTTCTAAAACAGTTAATTTACAGACACTTGTAAAAGAATAAACACATTACTGACTCATTCTCTTTTTTCTCTGCATGCCAGCAACACTGCTTTCAGCTTAACACAATTCCTAGGACAGACAGGGATACAAGAATGTTCCTCAAGCACTGGGTCACTCTTATTTCTTAAAAAATATTTCCAGATAGGTGTATATTTCTGGCTGGATTAATTGGTTCATGAAGAATCCAAAATTTAATGGAACAGATACAGTAAAGACTGTTCTCCAGTGTTTACTGTGCGATAAGAAATGACAAAACAGAGTCTAGTAGCTGAATAATGTATTATCTCCTGTGAGTAACTTTGAGTTAAGTACACTTGTGCTCAAAAAGTATGTGGGAAGAGACAAAGTATTCAGGCAAACCACTTCCTATAGAAGATGTAATATAGTTAGAGAGATCAGAGATACAAATTTTCTAAGATTATCTCAGCATCCCTGCTGGTTGCCATGTAACTGCAATAAGCACTGCCTTCATTTTTATTAAATCTAGGGAATAGCAGGGTACATCAATAACTTCCTGCGCTTCTCCTCTGTGCTTGGTGGACCTTGTTTGGTTACCAGGTGCACACCAAGCTGCTCTTTCATTTCCCACTCCCAGCAAAACATGGGGTAGAAAATACAGTGGAAAAACTCATGGACTGAGACAAGAACAGAGAAATCACTCACCAATTACCACCATGGGCAGAACAAACTTTGCTTGGGAAAAATTAATTTAACTTATTGCCTATTAATAACAGAATAAATAGTTTGAAACAACACCAAAACTAAAACACATTCCCCCCACCTCTCCCTTTCTTCCAGACTCAAGTTCCCTCCTGATTTCTCTCCCTTTTTCCCCCCAAGTGGCACAAAGGGACAGGGAATGGGGACTGTGCATCAGTCCATCATGTGTTTGATGTTCTTTCTCTCTCAGTCTTCCCCATTCTAGTGTGGGGTTCCTCCCACAAGAGGCAGTCTTTCATGAACTGCTCCAGCATGCATCCTCTGTGAGCCACAGGTCTTGCCACAAAACCTACCAGGAGCCTGCTCCAGCACAGGCTTTCTGTGGGCTACAGCTTCATTTAGGGCACATCCTTGTGTCCCAGCAGGATCCTTCATGGGTTGCTGTGTGGATATCCACTCTGTTGGTCCTCCATAGGCTGCAGGGGAGCAATCCGTGCCACCAGTCTTCTCCGTTGGCTGGGGAACCTCTGCTCTAACACCTGGAGCACTTTCTCCCCCTCTTTACTCACTGACCTTGGTACCTGAAGGGCTATTTCTCATTTTCTCACTCTCCTCCCACAGCTGCTGCACAGCATTTTTTTACCCCTCCTTAAATCCCTTAGCACAGAAGTGCCATGAACATCCCTGATGGGCTTGGCTTTAGGCAGCAGTAGGAGCCCTCTGGAACTGACTGTGTTCAACATGGAGGCAGTTCCTGCTGTCTTCTCACAGAAGACTCCACTCCACTAACAAACAAACCCTACCACACAAAATAAATGCCTCTTAAATTCCTGCTCTGTTTTCTTCCTATGTATGTCAACCATATGCAGTTGCTCCACTTGCCTTCCAACAGACTTCAGTGTCAGCCTTCGGAGCCCACAAGCTCTGCTCTGTTAGCCTCTGTCAGATAATGTATGTCACCAGGACCAAAATATGTTTCTAAGCCATTTCACTGGAATTAAATTAATTATTCATCCTTTCCACTACACTCAACTTAAGCTAATTATTTACAGTTCATATATTTCTTGCCTGTAAAGCTACTGCAAATGATGTTTTCCATCTCTGGTGAATAGTATGCCTTTCCTGGAAACCTGCTTCCCAAACAGTTACCTGCAAGTAAACAGATCACTCCACTTACAAGGTCCTTGACGTACTATGACATGGCTTTGTAACTAAGGAACTAATTACAAAACTGAAATCATAACTCCACATTCAAAGTCCAGATTGGAGGTGAATTCCCCCTAGCTTAAATAAAACCAATTTCATCAAACTTGGCTTCAGTTTCTGCATTTGTGAAGTGGGAATTTGGAGCACTTAAATGCACAACTGTAGAATACAAAGGATAATTACTTAGCGTATGTAAAAGGCTTTGTGAATAAAAATCTACTAAAATAAGAACAAAAAAATGCAAGGTAGGGTCAAAGAAAAATCAATAATGCAGGACTCAACAACAAAGTATATTTATTAAGTTTTGTGATAAGAGTAAAACAATGTAAGTAATTTTGTGTGTCTTTTAAGTACTGAGAGACAATGGAATCATGGGCTTGCTGCTCCTGATGTTCCTGTCCAGGCATAGCACGGTGTCCTGTTATATTAATTATATTTTAATAGTGTTTGATAATGCAAATATAGATCTGGATAGATCAGCATTTGGATGGATGTGCCAGATCTTCCTGTACTAAAATCAGTACTATATTCCCACAAGCACATCCCTATGCTGACCTCACTTATCTCTGTACAAGCACAGAGGAAAGTCCACTCCTATGTTGTATGTTGCAGGTAGAGGACTGTAAGACCAGAATTGTACCGTGCCAGCAGCAGCCAAGGAATCACAGACATTCCATTTCAGACAGCGCTGTTCCATGGCCTCCTTACACTGTGTGTCTCCAGAGAGCAAAGGGAATTAAACAGCCATCACTGCAGGAGAGCCTGGCTGAAGCCTGCAGAACTAGGTCAAGGTTTGTCTTCTCTTGGAATTGTGTCACCAAAAGAAAAAAAAAGGTAATGAGGTAGTAGTAGCCTTTTTACAATCAACAGCTGTGTACACCCAAACTGCAAACGCTATAATTTAAGAACTGTAGTAGTAATCTAGACCAAGAGTAATTTTCACATCACATTAATATACATTATAGATAAAAATAAAGGAGCTTCAAGATGTCTTCTTTTTGTGTCATATGATGTGAACTTCAATAAACACAGACCAATTTTTAAAAGTCAAACAAAGGTGAAAAGGAGTAGCATTAATAAACAGTAGTTAGCAAAACATGAGGAAGAAAAATACACAGAGTGTATGATAGCTAATATTTTTAGAATCATTCCCGTGAGAGTCAGTAAAATTCAAGATTATGTTGTTTTGCTATAGCTGTGAGCTCTGCAGTCCACAAAAGTATAAGTGAGATGAACATAAACATTATTTCTGAGAAGGAGTATGGAATTAACAGGCTTACTGTCAGGATTATTATCTGAAAAAAGAAAAGAAAAAAGGGAAATCATGAACAAGCCCAACAGCTAACTTAGAGATCATGCTTTTTGTTCAAGTATAAGAAAATGATACACTGAAATTATTATTCCTCCCAAGATACCATGCTCCAGCTAAGTCAAGACTTACTGGAAGTGCTACAAGATGAAGTGTTCCTACACAGTTCAAAACTAGACAAATCTGAATGGCCTCTTACAGTCTTTTATGAATCCTTTCCTAGTTTCAGAATGTAAAATGTCAGCACATAAAAACAGGTTCTGGAAGGTAAGATCAAGCAAAGGTGGCAGGAGGCCTGCATGATGAATGAAGACTTCCTAGCGAAACTGAAAACATAAAAAAAAAAGTGTACATAAGGTAGAAGCAGAATCAGGTCATCAAGCGGGAATGTGGAGACACTGTTCAAGTGTGCAGAGATGGAATTTGGAAAGATGAAGTCCACTTTGTCCTGAACCTGGTAAGGGACCTGAAGGTCAACATGAAGGGCTTCTACATGCAAATCATGAGCAAAAAGAAAACCAGTGAAAACAAAGGCAACTGCACAAGGGGCATGGAAAAAACTAAGGTACTCAATGCCCCCCTTCCATTCACCTTTACTAGTAATATTTTCCCATGGTTTTGGGGACCTATGATTTGGCAAAATCTGAAGCAAGGAAAACTTACCCTTATTGGAGGAGAATCGGATTAGGGAACATCTAAACACACACAAGTTTAACATTTAAATATCCTGATGGGATGCACTCATGAATTCTAAGACAAGTTGGACAATGTCATTGTGAGGCCACTTAATAATATTTGAAAGGTCATGGCAATCAAGAGATGTTCCTTATGACGGTAAGAAAGCAAATATTGCTCATGCCTTCAAAAGGGCAAGGAAGAAGAGGATTGGTCAGCCACACCTCATTGTCTGGGAATGTAATAAGCAAGTAATTCTGCAAACCATTTCCAATGATTAGAAGGATAAAAAGCTGACCAACAGTAGTCAGCAAGGACTTACAAAAGGGAAAAATCATGCCTCGTTATCCCATTAATCTTCTACGATAAGACAACTGCCTTTGCGGATGATAGGAGGGCAGTCAATGCTATTTACCTTGACTCTAGCAAGACTTTTGAAACTCTCTCATAACACCCTAAGAGACAGGGGAATATGGGTTAGATTAATGGACAGTGACTGAACTGCTTTGATTAAAGGGTTGTGATCAGTGGCAGGAAGTCCAGTTGGAGGCCCATCACTAGCCAGTACTGAAGTCAGTCCTGTTTAGCATCATCACACAGCTGATGGGACAGAGTGCTCCCTCAGCAAAGAATGCAGAACTGAGAAGAATGTTCACACACCAGATGGTTGTGCTGCTGTTTAGCAAGACCTCTACAGGCTGAAGAAATGGAACCCACCAAAGTTCAACAAAATCCTGTACTTGGGAAGGAATAATCCCAGTCACCAAAAAATGCTGGGGGTTGACCAGTTTGGCAGAAAGGACCTGGAGGTCCTGATGGACAAGTTGAATGTGACCAATGTGCCCTGGCAGCAAAGACAACTCATGCATTAGGCAGAGGATTGCCAGCAACTTGAGGGAGGTGATCCTTCCCCTTTTTTCAGCTCTAGTGAGACACACCTGGAGTGCTGATTTCAGCTTTGGTCTTTCCAATTAAAGAGCGACACTGAACCAAATCCAATGAAGCTTCATGACAATGATTATGTGACTGAAGTATCTAATGTAAGAGGAGAAACTGAGACAGTCAGGATTGTTTAGCTGGAAAATTATATTTTCTATATATTCTTTTACTATATAAAGTGAGAAAAATTTTATTTTGCTATTAAACGATAAATATTTATAGCTCTCTATAATGGTTTACTAGAAAAAAAAAACCTGTGAAAATGAAAATAACAGTAGAAGTGGCAAACCTTTAAGCCTTTCAACATCTGATATACCAGGAACTGGATTCGGTCTTCAGTTAGTTTCTCATGCTTCATTATCTTACTCAAGTCTGTTCCCATAAATGGCATGACGAGGTAGCTTAAAACAAAACAAAAAAAAAAAAAAAGGAAAAGAAAACCAAACAGAGATCAACTTGATTGATTTGTCATGTAAATTGAAACATAATTGTATGTTATAGTTCAATGGCAATACTATAGATTATAGATTGTTCCATTTACCAAAGAGTTCCTTTATCATCCCCCTGCCCTCCAAGTTTCTCTGGTTTTATCTGATTGTCATGAAAAGGTATTGCCCAACCCTGTCAGTGATTACAGGAAGTTATAGTTATCAGAAGAGTGCAGACTCTGAACTAGTTTAGAAAGAAAATAACCAAGATCCTTGTGATATTTCAAAGACAGCTACACAGAAAACTAAGATATTCATGCAACACTATGTCTCTCACAATCACGATCATAGCATTGAACTCGCAGTAACCAAGGTGCCTAGGTGGTTCATTCAACCAAATAAGGCCAGATGTAACAGAAATAAAGCTGATCAAACTAGGAGGCAAAAATAACTGCCATTAGTTTTCATCTGAGATTATAAACTGGGATCTTCAATACTTTGTAATGGTAAGGGACACCAGCAACAGAAAGCTTCAGAATGCCAAGCTGACATTTCATAGCTAATCTTCACTTAAAATCCAAACCTGCCCTTCACATTGCATGTAGTAAACTCATCCTTCAGAGTTTCTGAGCACAGGCAGAGTCAATCACATTTGGCACCTGAGGATACAGTAATCAGTTTTCCTCTTCTGATGAGGACAAAAAGATGCATTTTCATGAAGAGAAGCATTAGATATGATCGTTGTTTCATAGCTACGGATTTTATTATTTAGATCTGAATGGGTTTCTTCTCATTAAAATATGCAAATTATAATTCTGATTTCTACTATTAAACCTGCAGGAAAAGTGCATTTATTCTACTAGAAATGTGACTATAAAAAAAAATAGAGATTGAATATAAAGACACTGATTTAGTCACTAGGAGTTATAGCCAGCATTTCCAACGTGTGCTAGGTATCAAGCATTTTTTTCCCATGACTTTGGGGATCAGGACTCAGGCTCCCAGTCCCAGCATTCACCAAAAAGTTCACTAACCTTTGGATACAAAGGATGAGCAATTTAATTCTGTAACTATATAAGGACAGAGCAAACATAGAGAAGGGAACAACATTTCATATCTCTCTCCCGGAATAACACACAAAATGTTTGTCATCAACAAACCAAATGCCATAGAAAATGGAGTTCAACTTCTTTGTTCATGTTACTCTCTGTTCAGCCTGGACAAGAGGAGACTGAGGGGAGACCTCATTGCAGTCTACAACTTCCATGTGAGGGGAAGAGGAGAGGTAGACTCTGATCTGTTCTCTGTGGTGATCAGTGACAGGACCCGAGGGAATGTCTCAAGGGAGACGTAGGTTCGATATTAGAAAAAGGTTCCAGAGGGTGGTTGGGCACTGGAACAGGCTCCCCAGAGAAGTGGTCACAGCACCAAGCCTGCCAGAGTTCAAGAAGCATTTGCATGATACTCTCAGGCACATGGTGTCACTTCTGAGAATGGTCCTGTGCAGGGCTAAGGGTTGTGACTTACGTGAATAGACAAAGTTTAAACCAATATATAATCATTAGTCACTGTAAAGAGCAGGAGGAGAAGGAGAAATAAGACTGTAGTTTTACATGTGCACAATTTGCTATGTTTGCAAAGTGATGACTTCAAATTTCTTACAGTCAAATAGAGAGAAGTCTAGGTGGGTGCAAAAATAACCAAAATGTAACAGAGGAAACCGCCACTTCTATTTGAGTTTGAAAGTTCAAACAATAATAGTAATAATAATTTATAAGCAATATATTGAAATAGGACAACAATGGGATCAAACACTACAACACTTTCAACACTTCAGTCTATTAATAAAATGTTGTAATCTTATTTTTATTATTATCAAAAATATATTTACGATCCACAGTTGGAGTCCTCAAATAATCTGAGGAGGTTAGGCACATGACTAATAAATCACTTCAACAAGAAATTGATGCTTAATGCATTAATGTTTTTGCAGATTTCATTTAAAACTCAAATTCTTATAAAATGAGGAGCAGCAACCCATTCTGGCACATTGTGTATGATACAAGCATAGACAAAGCAAGGAATAGTGATGAAGGGGGTGAAAAGCAGCTGGTAGAAAAAGATAAATTGATAAAGATTTATGCATCTCTGATTCAGTACATCATTTCAAAAAACTGAACATTTAAATCTGAAGGAATTTCAACACAAGAATGAGCAGGGAAAGGTTCTTCATAAAGTAACCAAGACTTTGCCTTTAATCTTTGTTAATACATTGACTGGTAGAGCAGAGGAGCAGGAGAGCAGAATGGCAGATTAAGCAGGAACATGCTCCCCTCTAGACAGGAGGGTTAGAAGTCAGTTAAGACACCTCAAGTGTCAGACAAGATCAACCTTAATGACTGGCTCTGGTGAAACCACACACCTTGTTTCTGCTACTTCTACACACAAACCCACTTGAATTTGACCTTTATAGAAGAAGCCACAAACAACATCTCACGACTAGTCATCAAAAACAGAGTATCCCTCAAATGACCTATTTGACATTTAGTCACAAAAGCTGTTTCTTCACTTTCGTTTTAAATGTACACACATTTACCTCTGGCTCACCTCTAACAGTTTGCCCATGGGCCTGAAAGCAAATTTTGCCGTAGGTTCATTTGTTGCAATTTCAGTAATGAAAATGTCTTTTCTACTTGACTCACACCTCCAAAATTTGGAAGATGATTTTAAGGCCTCATTTAAAACACAGTGCTTTAATGCTAATCACATAAATGTACATTCTATTACGTACGCTACAGAAAATGCTAGCACAATAGGCAATATGGACAACATTCCTTTTGGCTCAATGATCAATAGGAACACATGCTCTATGTTTTCTGACATTTTTCTGTCAGAGAGCTTTCTTTGTTAACATATAAATGTGCAAGGTTGTTTTGGAAACATAGCTACATTAGATGAAATCCAGAACAGGTCTACAGGAAATCTACATTAAGCCTAACAGGACTTCTGAGCGCCGTTTCTCTAGTGACTGTAATTCACAAGAATTGCAGCAGGATCCACAAGTAAAATGGCAGACTTGCTAAGTATATAGTATCTAAGATGCCACCAAAAGGTCAGGAAGATGTGGTGAAGCAATCTATCTCTTGTTGTTTGGACTCCTGGACTGGGAAAACAGTCAGGGAGCACAACAGAGCACTATGTGGATAGTCACTAAAAAATTCAGCAGCAGCGGCTTTTAATTAATCCTTGAATTAGGATGGATCCCACTGAGATGTGTAATGTAGCAGGCATCACTTTCAGCCTACCTGTTTGGGTTAAGAATTGTCCTATCATTTGAGCAACCTGCACCTTAGGGTAAAAAAAATAATCAGTACTTGAAAGGTAGATTAGGAAATACATGAAAGTGGCATTTACTAAGGGCTGAAACAAGTGTTCACCTTTTAAGACAGGAACTTGATTCTAATGACACCCTAAAAAACCCCAGTCTACCAATTTTGAAGTCGCATATTAGAGTCATATTAAGATGAAATTCTGAAAAAAAAAATCCATGAAGTAACAATTTTGAAATTCTCTATTTAAAAAAGCATTAACCTTTCCTCACACACAAGCAACAATGCCCTGCTTCAAAACACAAGCTCAGAACTTACAAGTCATTAAAATTCTCCAGTGTTACATCTGGTGTGAACACATCCAATATTCCAATGACCTAAAATGACAGAAAAAAAATTTAGTAACTGATTTAAACATAATAAATCCTGAATCATCTAATAAGTGAAAAAATATGATCAAAAACATTTCCACAGTGAAACATTAGCTACAGGTGTAAATGTGGCAGAAAGAATAACTAAAGTAGTGCCTAACAACACCAGGATTTGTTATGTGTTAAATTTTATAACTGCGGGCTGCTTGACCCTGTGATACAAAAATTAAAAAGTTCAGAGCCTAACAGTTTTATGCAAGGGGAGACAGCATTCTTAGCACTTTAACTACTGAAGTGTTGAAAACAAACCAGACAAATCAGTCTCTAACATGAAGCACTCATAAGTGCTCTTCACCTACCTGGGCCTGCTGCTTATCAATTAAGAACACTTTAAACATCTTCTAATTTCAGTAACAGGGTAATCGTGTAAATAGACTACGATAGCTAATTGAGAGTGCGAAGAAAAAATAGAACTAAACTGCTTTTATAGGAGGTAAAAATTAGCAAGAACTTTGTATGATTTACTATGGCTTATACCTTAGGTTCTCCTTAAGAGCTTTTTTTGTCAAACAAAAGCATTCCATCACTCAGCAGAGAAATAACAATCTAGTAAAACAGATTTTCTGCCACAGCTTTTCCTATTAGTATGGTTTTCAGACAGACTATACAAACTGACTAAGTGCATTATGCTGACTGCTAATGCTTCATTCAAACCCATTAAATACCAGAAAATTAAATATACAGAACTCAATGCTCAAAAAGAAGTAGGTGGAATTGTCTAAAGCTAGACTTCAGTTTTAGATGTTGCTTAATATAGGCAGTACCTAAACAGCACAGACTTTTAGAGCTGCTTCTTTTCTACCTTTGTTCCTAATTCATGACCATTTCTGTCTATTCAGAAGAAGCCTCCCAAGCCCCAGGTGCTCATCTTGTTTCCCAGGTGCAGGCTGCTGCATCAGTGGGGCTGTGCAGGGGTTTGCTAGAAGATAAGCTAAGAGATGAACAACCTTTATAATCTTGCTCAGCCCTTTCTCCGTGACCAGAAAGACATCAAATTATACATCAGGAACTATTGCCCAAAACAGATATCTTTATAAAAAGAATGTGAAAGTAAAGAGAACCATGAGGAGAAATGAAAGGAAGAAATTAAAAGCTTTTATTATATTTCATTAAAGCAAAGCTTTAAATAAAAGTCCCCAACTGTGATGAAATTCTTATTGCACATATTTTTAGTCTTTCTGCATTCAGGACAAACTACTACAGTTACCCTGGATATTATCAAAATGTCATAATGATGAATAAGGCAGAACAGCTAATAAAGATGAAGGCAGAAAAGTACAACTCCTTTTCTTTGTAACCACATACACCCTTGAAAAAAAAATCCACTAATAATGTTTTCCTGAGGACTGTTATATGAAACCAATTAAGGAAGAATAACTACCATAAAACAATAATTAAATCCACAGAGGATGTGGTTATTATTTGAAGTAGTACCTTTAGTGCTAACATTACAATAAGAATTTTTTTTTTTAATGTTAATTTTACATAAGGTTTTCCATTTCTCTGTGGAGGCAGGGAGAGAAAAGAGGGGGGCAGGTACTAAAATGTACATGACGACAACAGAGCATAATGCAGCTCTACAGGCATTTCCTGAGACAGCATGTGTACACATAGAGCATACGCAGGCAGAAAAGTTGTGTTCTCTCCACAGATTTAGGTATTACAAACAAGGAAGTTAACATTTTCGCAGTAACCTTATCCAATATGTATCTTTCTTTACCAAATCCCATTTTCTCAGAAGTCCTGCTTATTCTCCTTAAGATATTTCCATGCCCTCATATACCTAAGCAAGAATCGTAAGAAAATAACCCCCATCACACCTGAATGTAGCAGTGAAAGACACTGGGACACCACAATAAAAAGAAGAGACACAGAAGAGGATGAAATAGTGTGGCTGCTGTATCACATCCATCTGTGCACCAAAGCGTTATGAGGCTTCCTCTGTGAAACACAAGAGCATGAAGAACATGTTTCCATAAAGAATAAACCACCTCAAAATACACTAATGAAGTGAACTAACATTTTACTGTGTATCCATTCAAGTAAACAGAGTTCCCAGTAGTTACTTAATGGTGCCTGATACACTTTATTTCTCAGGTAAGGTTGCAAACTTATCATTGCTGTAAATCCTCCGCAGTGAAGGATGCTACGGACACCAATGTTCAGCTCCCACTGGAGGGAATTTTAAATAATGAACCATATATATTTCCATTTAGGCCAGCGATTTCTGGAGCTATATTAAGCACAAGGACGTACAGGATAAAATAAATCCACTGAGGAAGATACAAGTCCAGCTACTTCTTCAGGAAAAGGAAAGAACTGGACAAAGAGTAGGCAACTCCCTCCTTTATGATATCATGGAATATCCTGTGTCTGCCTGAAATATTCTCAGTTAAAGACAGTATTTTTAAAGACACTTTATGATACTTAAAGATAATGTCCCAGCACAAAACTAAGTCACTGTAAACAATTGCAAGAATAACTTAGTGTTAGAGTAACATAGTGTTACCTATATGAAATGTAACAGAGATACCTGTGAAAACCTCTATTGATGTATTTTTGGTGTTAATCAGCACAATTACTGACAGTATCAGAGATGGAAGCCCAGCTGAGGAACGAACCCACAAAAAGCTTCTGTGGAAACCAGCAATAGTGCTGCCTTTTCAGGGTCTTATTTTACCCCCATTAACTGCCAAAAGGCAGAGTTATTTATTTCTCAAATAAATAAATCATAAAGAACTCATCTTATTTCCTACTGTAAATTTGACTGAAAAATAACCAGGATTTCTTCAGCCTGCACTGAAGTATCTTACTTGCTTTTATCTGAAAAAAAATGTATAATACTGTGTCTCTCCCACAGAATCACAGAATGGTTTGGATTGGAAGGATTTAAAGTTCATCTAGTTTTAATCCCCTGCCATGGACAGGGACACCTTTCACTAGATCAGGTTGCTCAAAGCCCCATCCAACCTGGCCTGGTACACTTTCAGGGATGGGGCACCCGCAACTTCTCTGGCAACCTGTTCAAGTGCCTCACCACCCTCACAGTAAAGAATTTCTTCTTTATGTCCCATCTAAATCTATCCCCTTTCAATTTAAACAATTCATTATCCTATCGCTAAATGCACTTGTAAAAAAATCTCTCTCCGGCTCTCCTGTATCCTCCTTTAGGTACAGGAAGGCTGCTGTAAGGTCTCCCCAGAGCCTCCTTTTCTCCAGGCTGAACAACTCCAACCCTCTCAGCCTTTCTTCATAGGAGATATGCTCCATCTTCCTGAAAGGCAAAACCACAAAACTAGCTATCTACTGGCCTAACTTGTTTTCCTCAGGTATGCTTTTACTCAATATATTTGCTTTGAAGCCAGTGGGGGGCAGGTGGCAGCATCTCCAGCCTTAACCCTACTGTGCTTATGTGTGTGTGTCCCCTGACCACCCTGACCAACTCTAACTACTGTCAACAAACAAACAACAACACATTGGTAGGGTGGTTTCTGCCCTTCCTTTCTCAGCTGCCTACTTTTCCAAATATTATTCCAACAATGCAATGGTAAAGAGCTCCTCACCTCTGTCCCCTCCCTGTACTTTCATGTATTGGATTACTTGTATTCAAGGACTGACCCACTTCATTTCTGCAAACAAGTTTCGGATGTAAGCAGCAGTGCATCAAGAAAAGACCCCAGTCTCATATAGATTAATAAGTAATGTAGATTATGTCTCTCAATGTAGGTTATGTCTTGTACAGTAAGTGCTGCTTTCCCTTGAACATGTTATGCATGAAAACACAGTGAAGTTGAGTGGCTTTAGCATTCAGGCTACACGTGCAAGTACGCATTTAAGAGAGAGCCTCACTAGGGTGCACTGTGCTACATATTGTGCTGTACTAACCGTGCTGTACCTGCACGGTTCTACATCATGGGCAGCTACATCCTTTTACTACACTAAGAACTCTCAAACTTTTAAAATTTTAACTATCCATGCCAAGGCTTGCACCGCAGTCACCTTTCTTCTTCACAGATTACTAATACCTGACATGAGGAACAATTGCTGATGGACCAAGATCTCCTTTCTTTTTCTTCTCCCAGTCAGCACACTGTCAGTCACAAGCTGTACCCATGAGCATCACCACACTCTTCTTTCAAAGGACTGATATGTAATACCAGACAGATTCAAATCCTGCAGAGACTTATCTTTATCTCTAGATTGAATGACAAACCAAAGAGAAGGTTTGAGTTTCAATGCTGCTTTCCATATTTTCATTTCATGAAATAAGCTAATCAGCCTGGTTTATCAGTACCCAAGGCTGGGATGCAAATAAATGGCTATCAGCTGAAGTCCGGCCCATGTAAAACACCTATTCACCAGGTTTGTGAAAATATGCAGAAATGGCAACAGATACTCCTATATTGATTTACTGGCTTCTGATTATCAAAATAAAAGGACTCCAGTGTCCTATTGTCTTCCTAGCTGTGCTAAGCTTTTGGTCTTCAGAAAAGCAGACAGAAGTGTTTCTCCTTTACAAAATTTTGACAGCAATAAAAATCTATCCAGTTATAACTCTATTTTTGCTTTCATAAGGACCCATAAAGACATTTGCCATCTCCAGACAGAATTCCTGAATTGCACTTTACTGGCATATGTGTACCCAAAGGATGTGAATTTTTAGCTGGTGTAGTTCTGCAGGACTTGCTGCAGGAAACCTCTTCTAGCACAGTCAGCTCTCGTCTGTTAAGGCATCACACATCTGCAACTCCCTACACTGCAGATGCTGTTGTTCTTCCAATGCTTATGCCAGGCTAGATGAACTGCAAAATGTGACAAATTTAAGATTTTCTCAGGCAGGAACATAGAGTGACCCATTATTTTTTCTGGAACCAATCCCTCCCTTGGTTGACACTGTGTAGGTATAAGTAAAAAGTACAACTTTTTTTCAAAATAAGGAAGTCAATAAAATTAAAAAACAGCCAACCTAAAAATGCATCATCCTCAGAAGTGTAATTGTAGAGACAGACAATTTGGTGTCTGTTGGATATCCAGTTTCTTCCAAAAGGGGGAAAAAACTACATGCTTCTCATAATGCAAAACACACACTGGTTTTTAATGTGGGAATACACCAGAGAATAATTTCCACTCAGAGCAATGAATGAGAGCATAATATAGAGTACCTTTGAACAAATACTACAGTGGCCTCTTACATACAGGGTTTCCAGGAAGGGAAAACATCTGTAGAATATTAACTGACCCAAGAAATGTTTAACGGGCATTTGTCAGAAATTTTATGCCAGAAACACATTCAGAATTTAATTGGTAGAATTGCGTCAGAATTCCCGTGGGTGTCTATATGTACATGTAGGTATAAACATATGTACACACACATATGAACGTACCACACTTTGATAAAATCCACACTCTGTTCTGACATGAGCCACCAGCACAAGCTGCTGCTCTTCTCCTCCTCTTTCCAGCGCCATCTCCCCTCACCAGCTATTCTGCACTCCTGCTGGCAACTTGAAAACTTCCGTTAGCAAACTGGGAGGTGAGCAGGGCACCCACCAGGGCTGGACTGTAAGTGCATCTGTGCAGTTTCAACTGAAGCGGGTATTAAGGTACCACTTCCAGTCCAAACGCAGGATAAAAGTTATTTGCCAAATGAAACTAAAGGCCCTGCACCTCAACTTACTTGCCTGGGTTTATTGCATACACAAACATCTCCCCTGACTTCAGAAGAACACACAAACACAGAGCTGTGCAAATGGTGGAGAGCTAAAGCCAGGGTCAAAGTTAGCATGCTGGCCATATTCTCACTGCTTTTGGTTTTAAGAACCATAATGGGTAAGTCTTAAAGGTCCACCCTTTAAATGAACTCAAAATGGAAAGAAACAGAGAACAAAAGAAGCATTACTGGAAAAAAAGAACTTTCTAAAGGTAAAAAGTCTGTTTTTCTATACAAGGTTCACCATATGTCAAAGAAATAATCAAGACCTGCTAAGGTTGTAGTTGGATGAATACTACAAACTAGCATGATTAAATGAAGGAGAAAAACAACCCCAAGCAGTGCATTCTTCATTCTGCCTTAGCTATGTTTATTCCTCATTTTCATACCATTCCCTCCCTTGTGCCAGCTGTTTATGCAGCTTCAGAGTGATCTGGATTGCTGGAAACAAACTTTTCTTTTTTGGCAATGTCTTAGGAATTGATCTGGGTTAGACTGCTTCTTGGTAGTAGAAGTAGCTTATAAAGTTTGGGAAACATCTCAGAACCTCTCAAATTAAAAGGCTTATTAAAAAAAAAACCAAACAAACCCAAACAAAACCGAAAAAAAACCCAGGACCATTACACCCTGTTTTTTCTCCTAACAGCAAGGTCTCATCCTCTTCACACACAGCCTCAGTCCCTCAGCTCTCAACACCATTACTCCTCTGGATTTGTTTCCAAAGTGTTGATGAGAAGTCCCATGCTATCATGTCTGCACAGTTTATATAGAAATATTCCTCACTGCATTTACTTGAGAGCCATTAGGGAGCGCAAAGGTCTAATGAAAGATGGTCATGACAGCAACCACAGTCACCTCCTCCTGACAAACTCCTAAACAGACAAGCAAATTGACCTGTAAGTTAGCTTCCTTACAAAGGAAAATACAATTCCAATAAAATTCACTAGAATGACTCCTATATTTGCTTTTTGACAGGACTTCTGGTCATCCTACAACCCTTCCACATTAAAGAGATGAGCTTATTCCTCAAAGGGTCTATAATGGAGGTCATCCAGGCTACTAAGCAGAAGTTTTCCTCCGTTTGTCTTCACTGAAGCATGACACGCTAATGAATTATATGACTGTGGCACGGGTTTAATGGTATCTTCTGCTACCCTAATGGAGGATCAGAGGTGCTATTTTTAACAAAATGTGTCAGACCATTACAATTTCTTCCATCACTCTGAATGCAGCATAAGATTAAATAAACTATGATAATGTATTGCTACATCCTTAACACAACACTTCCCTGAAAGCTATGAAGGGCAGAGATGGTCTATTGAGAGATAATCACAGCAAAACAAACAAAACATCACACTTTTCATAAAAGCCAACATCAAATTCCTCATGATTACAGAAGTAATTTTGAAAGAAAAACCATCAAGAAGAGAGAATGGGATGTAATTTTAACTATCAAGTAAACAGAACCTTGAAACATTTTTTATGCTGAAGTAGGAAAAAAGCGAAATGAAGATTTGCACTGTCAGATTAATGTTACATTGGAAAAATATTCCAAGTCTAATCCATAGTGGCAATACCATTAGACTGGCTAGCACATATCATGTCCTCTACATACTTAGATTGTTAACATTCAAGACAGAGATAACAGTGGTATCGCTATTTTACTGAAGTCTTTGAAAAAAAGTACTTCAGTTTTATTAAATTTTTAATAACAGTTGTATTTATATAGTCTACTAATTCCTTCACTAATGAGTGAAACCCATGCAAAACTCCATAGCCCAACTCATGGAAGAGACAATGGTGATGACAGAAAACAGACAGCTCTCCTGCCACTACTGTACATATCATTAAAGGTGTGCACAGCATAGTGTGAACTGCTGATGTGAACAGGAAAGGACCTTGCCTTCTGCCTGTAAATCTACCCTTTGATGGAAACAAGAAAGACAGAGACTACTTACAAGAACATGTATTGAACAAGACAAGGGGAAATGTCTTAACACTGAAAGAGAGTAGGTTTAGATTAGGTATTCAGAACAAATTCTTCCCTGCGAGGGTGGTCAGGCACTGGAACATGCTGTTCAGAGAAGTGGTGGATGCCACATGCCTGGAGTGTTCAAGGCCAGGTTGGATGGGGCTCTGAGCAACTTGGTCTAGTGAAAGGTGTCCCTGCCCATGGCTAGGGGAGTTGGAACCAGATGATCTTTCAGGTCCCTTTCAATCAAACCATTCTATGGTTCTGTGATTCTACGAAATATGTAAAAAGAGGGTCTCTGGCAGAGTGGTGGTGGGCCAAAGGGGTAGGGCTGAAAATCCTGATGATGAGCAATACTGCCATTCTGGTATAATTTTGGGTGGGTTGAATGGTGAAAGCAGTATCCTGAGATCAGCTCAGGGACTAAAAATCCTAAAAGGCATTGTTGCTGCTCCTAATTCACCATGGACAACACGACTGACAGAAGGATGTGAGGCTGGGATGGTGGATAGATATTGGCTTGATGGGCTGTACAGCCATGTCAGTCTCATTGTGGATGGGTGGAGTAGCCAGCCTCTGCCTCCATGTTGCTGTGAATCTCTGCAGGCTCATTTATTCAGTCTTTGTTCTCTAATGAGTAGATGGTTTACTCATGGTAAACCTTTTCCTTAGTACATAGAGCAGACTCTTCCTTCTGTGGCCCACACTGTTTCCTAAGACTGTAAATCATTCCCTTCCTTCACAAATATTGATTTGTAACTTGTACAGATTGTGTTCATGTTCCCCAGTGACCATTTTCTTCTAGACTCTTTAATTACCAAATGAGTCCATGGTGGAGTTCCAGAGTATTGTCCTGATGGGTATACATCACATCAAACTTCCTAGGAGTGGAAAATGCTACCCGACAGATTATTCTGGGAAATGGAAGAAAAATAATCTCAACATTCTGGACACAGTTATGAGCTTGGCAACTGCACAGGCTCCTCTGCTCCCAAATGTTCAGTAAAGACAATGCTGAGTATTAAAGCCCATACATTAGACAAGTTCCTTGCAAACATTAACTTTGTAACGTATATAGCAGTGGTTATGAGGCAGTTACTTTAAAGTAATCAGACTAAAAGATTCAGATTAAAATGTTACAAGCAGATAGATTCTTAAGCCTACAAAAAGCTCTGTTTTCTTTCTGGATAGTCAGGATATCCCACATATTATTTTTCAAATGAACCTAGATATTGTTGGTACCACAAGATTAATACTATAATGTTAAATGGCAATGACTAGTTATTGTTATTACCAGTTTCTCTCATCATTGCTTTTAATCTCTCAGCTTTCTGTGAAGGTGCTCTGAATCTCCCACATGCTCCCAATCTGTGGTCTAATCTCCCACATCCCTGGGACCCTTCTCACATAGAATCCATGCTTGGACTCCACAAAAACTTCTTCTCCTTTATTTTCTTAAACCACTAAATACTATTAGGACTAAACATCTTTCTCTCAGTTACACTTTCAACACTTCTTTTTATTGCTGTTCATCTTTCATGTTATATGGGAATTATGTGCAGAGCTCTATATCCTATTCTCTACCTGCCAGTAAAGCAATTTATTTAGTCATTCATGAACTTTTCCTGTTCAACCTTAGTATGACCCCAAAACTTTCAAATGCTTCATGAATGATAAAAAAAAGACAAACCCCCTACCCCTTCCTTAAAGGCACATATATGTGCATCTTCATGCAAGTTCAGAAAAATAAAAAAAAAAACAGATATGCTGGCAACTTGAGACACCCACGCTTTGCATTCTCCTGCGCCTCACAGGAATATAGTGATGGCAATTCTAATTTCTAGTCTTTAATCTCTCTCACTAGCTCTGAGCACAAACTGCACTGTGGTCCTAACCTTTCCCACACAATCTTTCCTACATGGAAATTAAGTGGTGTTTTCCACAGGATATTCTAGTTTGTGTGAATTGATGTTTGTAGGACAGATAGACAAAAGATAGGCTGAAAGACTCCCAAATTCCATTCAGCTACACATCCTGTAGCCCTGTCCAAATCTACATATTTTCTTTGTTTTTAGGGTGTTCAAGCTGTAGGTTTGGGAAAGGATATCTGCTAACAACCCAACTCACGTTTTCGTGCTTCATGTGTTTCAAGAGTCGCAGCTCTCTGTAAGCTCGCTTGGCAAAGAGTTCAGACTGAAACGGCCGATACAATTTCTTAATGGCCACTTTGGTACCACTTCGTCCATCTACGGCTGAGCTTTATGGGAGAAGAAAAGAGTTTTGTGAACGAGGACCGAAGCAAGCCTGCAAACCCGGCCAGCACTGGGGAGTGGCTGCATCCTGCCCCATGCTGCCTGGCACCACCCCCCGTGCCATGGGGAGAGATCACCTCCCCAAAGCACCTCGCCAGCATCCGTCTCGTTTCATTCGTTTAAAGGGCTGCCAGACCCTGTGATGAAACGTAGACAATTTTCAAAAGCTTTAAAGAAGAACATCTGGGGAGCCGGAAAAAAAAAAGGCAAAAAATAAGACAAAAAAAATCCCACAAAACCCCCAAACCCACCACCACCATTGACCCACACCACGCGTCCCGCCCCAAGGGCTACAACACCCCAGGCTTCGGGATGCCGCAGACCAGGGTTGGCAGCCGCGGGCAGCGCTCCCCGGGCAGGGCTGGGCAGGGCCGGGGCTCTGCTCGCCCCGGGGACGAGAACACACGCATGTCACAGCCCGAAGCGCCTGTCGGTCCCCACGACGGGCCGCGCCCCCCGGGGGCACAGCCCGGGCCGGGCGGCCAGGTGAGCGGCGGGGCCGGCC
>VYXB01009294.1:947467-984828 GCA_013397135.1 Pachyramphus minor | reverse complement strand
GCCCTCAGCCCCCCCGGGGCCGGCCCGCGGCCGGCGCAACATCCAGGAAAAGTTGGGAGACGGCCGGGCCAGGCCGCGTCCCTCGGGCCGGGGCAGTGGCCGCCGCTCCCGCCGCCCGTCCCCGGGCTGCCCCCGCCGCCCCGCTCACCAGACGGCTCCATAGGCGCCCGACCCCACCGGCTGCAGCTCCCGGTAGCGGTCCCGCACTTCCCAGAGGGTCTTGGTGATCTCTTGTCGGTAGAAGCCGTTCTTGGGGGAGGACATGGCGCTGCGGGCTCCCGCCAGCACCCACCGACAAAGAGCCCGGGCTGGGGGAGCGGGAGCGGCCAGCGCCGCCGAGCCGGGCTGCGGAGAGGGGCTGGGCTTGGGAGAGCGGCACCGCCCCCGTCCCGCGCACCCTCCTCGGATCGCTCCCGCCGGGATCGGGACCGGCTCTGCCGTTCCTCTCCTCCGGCCTGGACACTTGGGGCTGTGCTCTGCTGAGGTTGAGGATGGACGGCGCGGTGTGCCGGCGGCGGCCGAGCGTGCCCAGGCAAGTGCCGAGGCTCTCTCTGGCTGCACGAGTCCTTGGGGAGGGAAGCAAACCCATCCCGGCCGTCTCTTCCCCGCGTTTCACCTGGTACCCGTTTTACGCTTATGGTCAGGGTCTGGTGAGGTGCCACTGGCTGGTGCATCAAAGTGTTAAGGAGTACGAGAGGCTGCAGCTGGTAGAGCTGGGAATACAAAAGCGAGCTTTTGTATGGCCTCTGCACTGGCGCGAACAGCTGGGGGATCCCCTGATCATCCCGGAGTCAGACCCCAAATTACAACGGTATTTCATAGACTTCAATAGAAACAAGCACACACTTGGTTCAGGTGCTCAGAGCGAGTGGTCCCATGCACGGCCGGAGTGATATGAAACTGCTCAAGCAGTGCCTTGAAACAATTGCAATTCTAGAGTGTGGACATCAGCGACCTTCTCAGTAGCTCAGTAGTAAATGGACCTCGGCTGGCACCACGTGTAAGGCAAAGACCTGGTTTCAAATGTGTTTTATATGTTCTCTGTGTGAATGTAATTACAACTCCTGTCCTTCAACGTCTGGTAAAGCTTTTGTTTTGTCTGACTTCACCTCTGAGCAATGTTGCTGAGGTTAGATAGTTCTGACTTACTGTCAATAGAGTTCAGTTTGTGGTTTAGCTATAAAGCAACAATCTGGCCAAGTTTCGTGTTTTTGTTAGTTGCCGTGGACCCAGCCCTTCTCGTGCCTGACTACCGTCTATGGAAGAGCCGCCTTGCCCTCTCTCCTCCCAGGATAGAGGAGGAACACATCCTTCCAGCCAACAGCCTTGTGTTCCAGCGCTGCTCTCTGCTGACCATTGACCCATTCGACTCCCTGGTTTAGTAAAAATGGAGAGCAACCTTCTGACATTTGGCAGTTAACATGAGGCTTGTTTGACAAGTGTTAGATCAATGGTAGATGTTTACTTTTAAAAATCTGCTGCCCCAGATTTTCTGACATCCCTTTAATGATATGTTTGCCATTTGGGTGATGGCAGGAGTGAAATATGGTATAGGCAAGGCGACGGACAGAGCAGCTTCCGCTCAGTTTTGAGCCAGTCCATTAGTTAAATTACTTTTAATGACAAATATATGTGTTTCTAATACATTGAGGATTAGTTCTAGTTTTGATCCCTTGCCTACTTTTCCTTTATTCAGTTGTGGCAAAGTGATACTTTCTTACTGCTTGTTTTTTATCAGGGTAGAAAGATTTTGATACAGTAGATCAAAGCACTAAGTAGATCAGAGTACCAAGACAAGATCACTCTTGTGAAGAAGGTAAGAATATTGCAGAGCAAATTTTTTAAGATATTTTAAATTCAATGCTGGTTTCCCCATGTTTTTCCTTAATGTAAGTATTTAGGTATACATAGTTATAGATAGATGAGGTAGCAGCGTACATCAAATACAAGACTACCTTTCCCTATCGGATCACACATAGAGGAGATGATAAACTTACTGAAAAGATTAGGAAATCAGCACTGTTGTAACAAGGAAGGCTTTGTCTAATAAACTGTTCAAAATGTCTATGAACGGAGTAAAACAAGAAACTTGAATCCATCTGCAGCTGCTGGGTCTTACAGCAGGTTCACAAACCACACGAGCCTCTGCATCCTGCTAGTCTCGGCTGGATACATGGAGATGTGTTTCCCCAAAGACAGTCTGTTGCAAGGAGACCAATAGGATACTGTGGCCCTATCTTCTACTGAGCAACATGACAGGATAACTTAAGAAAGGAATGTTGTCAGATGTTTCTGCTTTTGGCATATATTTATTGTAAAAAGTTAATAGAAAAAAAGGGACCTTCTTCAGTTACCCAACTTCAATGCAAAAATCATACAAAAGGAGCATTAATGGATATCACTGATACCTGTACTTATTTGTCATTGCATGGTTGTGCACATTGGCTATTTAAATCACCAAAAACTTAGTGATATTCTTACCCCATTTCACCCATCCTTCTCAATACTCCCTTAATTTTTTGTGTTTCCATCTCAATGGGAGAGCTGCACAGAACAGGAGTATTGTGTGTTAGTTTTCCACAGAATGTAACATAACTATGACTCCTTGATTTGCACCTTTGGGCTCTAATACAAAACAGGAATATATTTTTTGAGTGCTAATGTAGAGGATATTATTCTGTAAGGAGCAAAGTATTGCTTAGTGGAGGCTGCAAGTTATGGCAGGTTTAATGTAGAGTTCTCTCAGGGCTGCCACTGTGATTCACAGTATTTCTATTGCGTTAAATATTACTTGCGATCAAATTAGAACCTAAAAGGACTAAAAACTAAAACCTCTATGCTATGGTATACATCTTAATTTGTGACAATAATTGGAGCTGGGTGACTATGTGAGTGCAAAATGAAGCATTTGTATGCATGCAAGATTGAAGCCTAATTGAAGAGTTTTGCTTATTATGTAGAAATTTCACATCTAATGGATTAAGTGTCATATTGGTTGGAAAATCAGTGTTCACATAGAAAACTCACAATATATTCCCTCCTTGTAGTGAAAACTTAGACCCTTTTAGGCATATCAGTTCAATATTTTATCTTACAGCAGAAAGAAGGCCAGTGGCAGTGACATTAATGCAGCTTTCTAAGTCTCTTGGTACCAGTCTCTTAAAACCCCTTACCCAGACTCATAAATTAATAACACTTGGTACTCTCATTTGTGCAAGCATGCTGATTTTCTAAGGACCAATCTTTACGTCCATAAACAGCCCTACAGCAATATAAGAGAAACAAGCAGCTGCTTTTAAAGCAAACAAAGATACTGGTATTAATTTCTTCCTAAGGAGATTGTTGAGGCTGAATCCCTTTCTGCTGCTACCAAAGCACATAATTTACCTAATTTACAGTGCAATTTTCTTTTTTACGAGAACTAAGTCTTTACCACTGCTGATCGGTCAGGGATTCTTGGGCCAAGCCAGCAATTTACAGATGTAGCAGAGGTTACATAAGTAATTTGTACCGGCAACTCAGTACTTTTTAACAGATTCATCTTTGAGCAGGGGAAAGAGAGCAGGGAAAGTAGAGATCCGTTTTCTTATTATGATCCAGGAGCACACATGACAGGAAGAAAGGAAGGAAGTGGCTTTTGTATTGACAGCTCCCCACCTCTGTCAAAGGTGCTTTTGCTGCCAACATTTTGTCCTTAAAAGTTTCCACCCCCTCCTGACCCTAGAGTGAGCTGGCTGTGTCGGATCCTGCAGCATACTGACCCTCCTTCCCTCTTGCTTTCATCTTTTATACCATATCAAAACCACACCAGGAGCACTACTTGGAACTCTGCAACAATGGTGTCTAAATAATAACTCTTGACCTACTGATACATGATTTTTTTTCTATGTATCAGTGTTTATTACCTAATTTCCCATTATTTTTCCCCTGTAAATTCTCAAAGTTATTAGTAACCCTGCTGTTTCATATTCATGTAGCCATTTTGTATCTTCAGAGTATGGCACATGATATCCTCCAACACCGTGCTTTTCCTCTAAACCATCCTTGTTTTTTCTTTCCATTAGTCCATTGAAAAGTCAAACTTCCGTTATTCTTGTCTGCTTTGGCTGTGGCATATCAATTTCCTGCTCCTGGCCTTCAGTGCTTGTGAGGTAGAGAGCTTAAAAAATAAAGATGCAGATTCTAAAACTGTAGTGTATACTTTTACACATGTCAAAAGATTGAGATGCATGCAGAAGATTTTTGTTTTGCAAGACCTTTTACTGCCAGTGATGATAAAATTACTAGACTGGCGGTTGCACTTAACATTGATTATGGAGTGAGATAATAAATACTAGAAATTATTTCAACTCAGTAGATGGAGGGATAATAAGCTCTTGTGACTGAAAGCTGAAATTAGGTAAATTCAGATTAAAAGTAAATTGCTACCAATGTCCGTAATTAGCCAGAGAAGGCCCCCGGAGAGCTGTGTTCTCCCCAGTGGAATTCTGAGCCACCTCCTCCCCAGCCGTGCTCCTCAGAGCTTCCCCTCTGCGCTTTGCAGGTGGTCAGGGATGATGAGCAACCTAATTTAGTGCGGTCTAAAACCTATGCTGCTCTCCTCAAATGCACACACAATGTATAGAGGACCTCCAAAAGCACAATTGTACTAATGAAAGTTAGAATGCTGTTGGGAGATAAAAAGCCCACTGTTTAAGCAGGCTTCACTACAAGTTTTGAAAACAACATTTGGGCCATGTAATCAATGCTTTTATTAAAGACATTTTTAGCAAATAAATTTTTATGAAATAAAATCCTTACTTATATATTTATTTACTCTTTAAAATTTACTTTCAAGCCATCTGCCTTACAGGTTCACCAAGCCTGACAAAGCCCTCACTCCTCAATGTTTACCTCCATTTGCCTGTTTGCATTAGTTGACAAATGGTTTTTTCCATCTGTTTTCAAATGATAAGCATTGTTACTGCTAAGCCTTCTACCCTTCTGTCCCAGTGGGGTGCTGCCTTTCCAATTACCCTCTCCTGCTGTTGTAAACTGATAAAGCTACCACATGGCAGTCCCATGTTGGATTGCCATGAGGAAGCTCGTTACCTGCCCTAGAAAAATACTTTAATTAGTGGCTTTTGAGGTCTAAGTAATTGCCTTCATTTTGCACATCTACGAGAAAGATGTCTGTCTCTCTACTGTTTTTCTTGACATTAAAATGAGATGATTTACAGGTTTTAATGATAATTCACTAAAAATAACTGAAATATTGTTGCCCATTACTGTCACCTTTGATTAGTTTAACTCTGGATATGACCATATTCTTCTTACATAATTTATCTCCTAGAAAAAAATTGCATCTCTGAATGTCAAAGGAAATATTCAGACAAAGATTCAAAGAATAAATATTGTAAGGAATATAAAACTCAAGTAGCAGAGGTATGGCCAACCGAGTTTTTATACACCCTTCGAAACACATTTGCCAGTGGCCACCCTCACAGCCAGGAAACCAGATTAAAGAAATGATGGGACAAATCCCACACTAAATTAATTATTGTTGGGTACATAAAGTTCTTGTGAAATCTCTTTACTTCATCCTTGACCTTCCAGCTGGTATGGAGCTGCAGAACAGGCTCGCAGTCTCAATATCAGATGTCAGAGAAAATAAAGCACTGAGCTACTTTTAAATGGCAAACAAACAAATGAAAAAAATTAATACATGACTGATTATTTTCATTATGTAGTCAGACAAATAGTTTGATTTACAACCTTTCCAACTATTTTAGTCAGCATGAAATTCAGTCATTGCATGATCCTTACAGGCCTTATCCAGCTTCACAGGAAGCCAAAGAAATGATGGCCAGACAGCACTTCAGAGGATTTGCAAGAAATCCATGCAGGCATTTACTTTCAGATTAATATGCCTTGCAGAAAGTTGAATACTAGTGGCTGTATTCCACTAGATACAAGTATTGGATAACTGGCCAACATTATCAAAGCAGTCCATCACTTAGTCCACAAATGAGAAAATTCCATTTTCTAGACAGAATGCCTCTTTCTAATTCTGAAAAATCAAAATTCTTGGACTTCTTATTTTTTAAATCTTTTTATTAAGAAAAAGATTTTCTTTTTACATAGAAAAGATACAGAGGAAGGCAAGTTAATGCAGTAGAATCCATTACTTCATGTAATAGCTATACAATTGAATATTAATGACAAAAGTTTCAGAAAACCTAAATATTATAAAAAGCCACCTCCAAAATAAGACTTTGACAGAGCAAGAGTGAAACACAAAAATGAACACTGAACAACTGTGGACCACAAGTGTGTAGAAAGACACAGCCAGTACAGTACAAGAGGCCTCGGACAAAAGGGTGTTCCTGTTACAGTATTAAGCCTTCAACAGAAAAATTAGGTAAGTTTAATTCTTTAAGAAATCTTGGTATCTGGTATATCCTGCAATTTATTATTTAATTTTCCAGCTTTTGAGAGCTGGAAAGCCTTTTAATTTTTGCTTAAAAAGAAACTCCAATAAGAGTGTGTCAAATTCTTAAATCTCCTTGTTTTGTCATGTCTTCCAATGGCAATTTTTTCCCAAGGGTTATGTGAAGAAAAATAAGACAATGAGAAATATTGAATTCAAAGCTGTGAACTGAACTGAGTACTCTTGCACTGCCATCTATGACAGCCTTTACTGAAGCTTGCTCAAGTCTACAGAGCTCTGTCACAGTACCTTCAAGGCACCTTCCTGTACACTCAGGCAAATTCACCAGCACTCCAGTGATGGCAAGGTTAGAAGTACCATCGGGAAGTAAAATAGTCTCAGAAATGGGTATTGTGTAGATTGAAAAAGAATATGGGGAAAATAATGAGAACAGACACTTGGATGGCAAGAGAAGACAAAGATTTATTTTTACTGACTTTCAACTGGTGTTAAGATTGCTTGAGAGACACCTAGTAAATGTGTAAGACCACCACACATGTGACTACATATGCATATTCTGTCTATCTCACTACCACGCCCTCTCATTATAAAGGCACTAACTATAAATAGTACCAAAACAGACAGATAAAATGCCAGAACAAAAAAGGATTGCTTGTATGGACCTCTATGTTTATGTTTGTATACATTCATGCTTTAAATGTACAATTTAAAAATTAATTTATGAGGTCACCTTTATTTTGGCAGTACAACTGATAAAATGAAACATGCAGACCACACAGCTTGACAAAACTCAGTGCATACTTTTGTCAGAATGAAGCAGTTCTTTATCACCCTTTGTGAGCTGGGAATACATTCATATTACAAGGCAAAAAAAAAACCCCACCCAAAACAGATAACATCTGGCTTCTGTTTAATTCATCTGCTTTTCCACATCTTCTCCGACATCTTTGGATAGTAAAAGCTATGTCTGACCACAGATTAAATTGGATGGTTATATTTTAACAGTCTTCATAGTGCAGCAAGGCAAGACAGAGCTGCCTCTGTTCACTGTTCTATCTCCAGGCTGTCCATTTTTAAGTCGGGTGGTTTAAAGCTAATCACTTCTTCATAGGTAAGTTCTGTAAAGGTGGGGGATAAAGGAGACAGAAGAATTAGGTGATATTCTCTTAAAAAGAAAAATTCCAGACAAAACAGTTCTATAGATTCATGTGACTTGTAGTTTGTATTTCCAACCTTTTTAAAGTCCAGATCAAAAACCAGACTGAATTCACTAGGAATCTTTCTCTTAACCTCAGATTGCAAATTCGACTCACAAATATTGTTATTGTACAACATGACTGTCCCCTTCAACTAATTACTAAAACACACAGGCCCTGAAATGGAAACATCAATTATGCTGTCAGATGACCTGCCAAAATGATGTAATAAAAGACAAAATGTAATGGAAAATGGAATCTTTAAAAGCACCCAAAGAGGTTTTAAAATATACACTTTCAACTGTAGAGCATGTTCTTTATCATCTCTCAGTCAATTGCCATCAACATAAATCATTTGCAATTCTGTGCTAATGCCTTATGATTTCTTTTGGGTTTTTTTGGGTGGGGGCGTTATGTTTTACGGTAAGTAATGTAATTTTAAGGTCCTCTGAAAAAAAAATTTCCTTTTGTCTTAGAAGCATGTAACAGTCCTGTTTTCATCAAGAAGGGCTTCACTAGAACACGGCTTCACTACTATTTTACTCTGCTTTAAGAATAATCCTTTGTCTTTTCATGCTGACAGTCATGTCCTGTTGTCTGCCTTGGACATTAATGGAATATGTTGTCAACGGCTGCCTCTTATGTATTTTGTCAAGTTTGATACCATGTTTTAAGACCTTATCCAGTTCACATATAACATATGGCATTACTTTCAGGTCCTGTTTTCCAAAAAGTGATGTTTAGATCATATCAAACTTGTGCCTGAGTTAGTTTAGTTCTGAGACAGCTGCTACACCTGCAAGTGTACCTACAACTCCTCTAAAAAGTATGCAAAAAAATCATTTCCTTGTGCTCTAGTTGTGTTACACTGTATCATGGTGTACAGTGACCCACATGCCCATTTCAGTGAAGGATTTCTCTGAAGAAATTATGGGTGCAGAACCACAGAGGTGGGAGGATTTGTTAGGAGATTCTTTCAGTGACTGAGCTGTAGCTATTAAACAGCATCTGGTTACAGCCAGCTCCAGGGAGGAGCTAGAGCAGTCCTGAGTGAACATGGAAGAAGCCAGCATCCTCATACACTGGACATCTGGAACTGTATTAGAAATTATTCTCACTGGCTGTACATTGTATGCTTATAAAGCTCCTTACCCGCTTCTCATGGCACCTACTCAGCAGAACTATGTGCAACTGGAGCAACAGTTAAGAGAATGTGTAGCATTCGACTATGAGTAGCATACTTTTGGCCCTTAAAAATTTTGAAATATTTTCTAACTGATTAAACACTTCTCTAAGAAATCTATGAGCTTGGGCTGCAAGCCTCAGCAGTGTGCAGTGGTGGCCAAGGAAACTCTGAAGCATATAACATGTAAGACAAAGTGTCTGAAATATTATTTTACTTTGGTGCTAAGTCCCTCTTGGGATCAAGTGCCACTCATTTTTAATTTTAACAGAAAAAGAGGAGAATCTTGAGCAACTGGGTCAATATTTCATCAACACTACAAACATGCCATCTTACTTAAATGTGTCACCATGCAGTACATGAAAATAAAAAGTTTATTCCCCAAGATAAAAATATGGCCAGAAGGAAGGAGGAAACGTTGCACATCCTGTGTAATTTTTTAGACTTTTGTCTCAGGCCTTTTTTTCCCTGTATAAGGAAGGAATTTGACCTGTAGTTCTAGCAAGGGCAGTGATGCAGAAAATAATACATGATAAATGTAATGAAAAATAATATGATATCACTCTTCCTAGAGAATTCACCTTCACATTCTCATTTCAGTTTAGGTGTTAAACTAAGATTGTTCCTGAAATAATTTCAACGGAGTTTCATCACAAACAGAAATCAGCTTCATGACCCACAAATTGTTAAAATTTCCGGTTTAAGACTTGGTCAACTGAAAAAGCAGAAGGAAAAAAAAAAAATTCACTTTTAAGTATAGCAGGGAACAACAAAGAAGATGTATGGGTGGTGCTGGAGGCTGCCAGATTTTGTGGAGGAGAACATGTGTAAGCAGTGAGCAATGCCACCCAATCCTCCTTTTTTGTATAGACACAGTAGACTTTTAGAAAAGCCTTTCCAGGGCTTGAGGAGGTTGATTTACTGTAGAGAGAGCCACAACCCCACTACTATCTGTCTTTAAGATGTATTTGCTGTAGTCAGTCTGCTTGTCTCCCCTGCAATGCCCAGGACAAAAAATGGAACAAGTGGAAGGGCGTAAGACATGGGAGGTTGGTATTCTTCATCATAAGCCTAACCACTATGCTAATACATTTTTATTGAACCATACCAGACTTACCAGAAGTTATAGAATGTACAAATAGAAACAGAAGACATTTATTTTATAAAAGACATATTTCATTTTAAGCCAAGGAAAGGCCTTTATTGATAAACAGAAACTATTAGTTTTCTACGATATTATTCTCTATTTAAAATCTCTAGTAAGGAATTTTTAGCATAGTATGTCCCCATTAGACAGTGATGAAATTGGACTGTACTTTTCGTGTACTCACAACTGAATGTTTGGCCACCTTACTTCTGTGATAGTGCAGTGCAATACAATCATGATGCAAGCATGGAATTAACTAATAAAAGATTGCTGCAGTATTTCTCAAAGAAAGGTTCTGGGGTGTGACTCCTAAGTAAAATCATCAACTCTCATCTCAAACAGGAGCAATAGCATACTTTAGTTATTAATCCTAATTTCTTAGCTATCTAAAGAATTATTAACAAAATACACCCCCATGGGGAAAATACTACTTTCTGGTTCTGAAAGAGCTAGATCAGAATCCCAAATAGTGTCACTTGCCCTAGAACACTTACTTCTGCTGGGGATCTGATCTAGAAAACTAAAAGCAAAACAGAATGTGTGATTACCTGGTAACTAGCATCAGCTTTCAGTTAAGTTTAGAACTGCTACAGGGAATCTAGTGAGGAGATGATAGAATGAAGGAAGGGAGTAAAGTCCAGAACGGAAACACAACCATTTCCACCTCTCCACTCCCACAAGTACATACAGGGACTTGTTTGCCTGAGGCTTAAGAGTCCAAATTCCTCTGGTTAGAAATGGAGAAAAACTGCAATTTAAATAAGGTTTTGTTCTGCTGCAGGTATTAACTGCTGCATGCAATTCTGATACCTTTCCACTCATCTATGGTTCGCTCCTTATTCTCTATTGACTCGTCGTACAGCTCGGCCTCAGGTTCATCATCTGGATCGTGATACTGGACAAAGTATGGATGTGCAAGTGCTTCCGAGGCAGTAATTCTTTTATCACTATCTAATATAAGCATCTTCTCAAGAAGGTCTACAGCTAAGAGAAAAAGAAAAATGTGGTTCAAAGCCAGAAGAGACCACCTAGAAATAAAAAAGGCACCTGTCGACACACAGTCTGTCCTCACTCACCTTAAACACAGTTAACATTACTGGCAAACTCACCAAATTCAGGGAATGTGACAAACAAGTTTTGAAGATTTTATACTGTGAGTACAATTTTCAGAGCTGAAGGAAGCTTCTGGTTTGCTCGTGGTATGCACAAAAGTTCATAATAGTCTATTTGAGATCTGATTCACCTCCTCAGACATCCAAGGACTTAATTCTAAAAAGATCTGTGTGTGCTTATAAGTTAAATACGTGCTTAAGCTTTTAATTAGCTGCACCAATGAAACAATCAGATGAAAACCCCAAAGCAACTTTACAAGACCCAGAATAAACAAAATATGTTTGAAGTTGACAGTTGAAGGATACTAGAAATTACAGATATCTGTAATGCTGAAATTTGATTTGTATGGAAATTCTATTCTAACTATTTAAAATATTATAAAAAAATTGTTAGTACTTTCATATAAGCATTGGCATTAATTTGTCCCTGTCATATTAATACATAGCATGCTCTCATGTACCTCAGGCAAATAAATCCCATTTTTTGTCAGAAAGTGCTCATAGCTACTTATATTTGTAAGAATAAAATTGGCATTAATACACAGAATGAATTAAGAAATGGTCCTGTGCAGGGCTAGGAGTTGGACTCGATGATCCTTGTGGTTTCCTTCCACCTCGACATGTTCGGTGATTCTGTGGAAACATTTTAACTCACAATACTTCCCTATAACGTGCACTTGATGGAACTGACCAGGCGCTATAGTGCAATGACTTTGAAAAACGTGCCCTTTGCCATGCCACAAGAAAAGCTTCACAGAAACATCTATTTTGCACAGGCAGAACCAATTGGTTAGACATAAAAGCAATTGTGCAGGATCAGACCAAGGGTTTGCCTAGCCTAGTATCCTGTGTCCAACAATGGCTCATATATTCCTAGGAAATAATTCTCAAAAGGGTCATTCAAAGAGCTATGCTTCCTGGTATGCTCTGCTTGCCAGCCATTTACAGCTCATGGCCTTCCTGAGCCAGAAGTGAGGTCTCTAGATCCCATGACATTTTTATTTATTCCTGCTATTAGCTGGCTTTTGCTTTTCATCCATGGTCTGTTTCCACAGGAGGTTCCCAAAACCTCCACCAGAAACAAAAGACACAGGCTTCATGAAGGGAAAACAGTCTCAGGACAAGAGGTTAAGCAATGCTCTTCTCAATGATCATTACTATATGGGATCATATAGGAAAGGAAGGCTTGTGTTCCTATGCAAATGAAAAATTTTCTCTGTGTCAGTCTGACTTTCTTACCTAATGGATTGGCACCACGAAATACTGCTTTCAAATCCTGTTGAGGCATATGTGGAAGAGATTCGATATATTTTCTCGCCTAGGAATAAATCAGTATACATACCACAGGAACAGAAGTTAAATTTTGTTCAATAGTAACCACATTAAATCTAAAAACCTCAACATGATATTTTTTATGTTTCTAATACATGGAAAACCTTTACATAAAACCACAATGTATGACTTCATTTTAAGCAATCACTCCTGTATACTGCACAATAAACAAGAGAGTTTTAAGCAGGCGTATTTTGGTGTAAGGGTTGTGTGTCAGCAGTTTTGTTTTCACCTTTGCTTATTGGTTTATTGCAAAATATCCCTTGGGAACACATGCATGTAATGTTCAATCAGAAATTGCAACCTAAATAATCTTCCAGTTACCTTCAGCAAAATGGTATAATTCAACATGCAGCCTTCCCTTCTCTCTTTTTGTTCAACAGTAGCTTCACTAACCAAAGTCTATTCCCCTGGAATAGATTTTCAGATGTTTAACAGCTGGTCTTGTCACTGTGGCTGTGAAAGGCTCATCCAAGCTCAGCCAGGAAAAGCTGACCCACACACCGGATCTGCATTCTGTACTATATTGTGGTACAGTATGATACTGTATTATCATAGCTCACATAGGGTCAGTGTGGAGCCTGACATTAAGCAAGCTGCAAATTTCTAGACTGAGGTAGACAGGGCAGCAACAGAAAAGGTTGAATGACGGTCCTAAGAATTGGGATCAGATGGAACAGGGAGCTCTGAAACGGAATAGTTAAAAAAAAAGGAAATGGCTATTTCCAAATCCATAAAAAAATCCCAGCTGGTCTTTGAACAAGTCTTAATCCTTTTAAAACATATTTATGTTACACAGATGTCTCTCTCACTTAGCAATCCTGTTAGAAGGACACTATCTGCAGAAGGCTAACTAAGCATCCTTGGCCTACTAAAGACAGCAAAGGAAATAAAGTGGTTCATACTCAGCAGCCCCATGGCTTCAAGGGAGACAACAGAATTGTGGAGTTATCTTCTGGACTATTATGAAATGACTATAAAATACTATGACATATCACCTGTGCAATCCTACAACCACACTTGGGAAACAGATCCTGTTCCCTACACTCAGCCATCATTTTTATTCCTGCAGCTACGATGAACTGATATAAAGATATTTTAAATCATTACATAACAAAGCCTCTTTTCAAACAGTGTTCTAGTTTAACAAGGCAGATACATTTATTTTTTCTGCTTCTTGTATGATGTAAGCATATTCTATCAAAACTCTAGACAGCCATTAGAGACATACTTCAGAGTCTTACTAAAAGAAGAAAGCCTTTATGCATTACATCCCAACTTGTGAAAATATTAGTATTTCCTCTTTTTATTATGGAAGTTGACAGCAGCCAGGCTTTGTTAAAGGATGATTTCTTCTGAGCAGCTGTAGCCTGTCAGGCAGAGAAGGAGGTTTAAACACTTAAAGTCAAACACAGGCTTCGCTGCATCCATTTTATGCCCCTAAGGGCATACAGGCAGCTAACACCTAGAAGGTCAAGGTGTGCTGCTCTTATCAGAGCTAAGTCTTCCAGGACATTAGTTTACATATCTCTCTCTCTCTATATATATATATATATAAACAGCAGGGCAAAAGAGAGCTATCACACATTCTTGCACCGAAGCTACAGACTAGGGTAGAAACAAGGTAGATTTATCTTATGACAAACATCTGTGGATTTGTGGATTATTTTTTTCTCTATGGACATCAAATAACATCACTAATCCAAACATGACTGAACAAGATATAGTGAAAATTACCTCCAACCTTGCCCAGAAGTCCTTTGAAAACAACACAGACCTATCAAAGTATACTTACCAACCTGTCCCCTCTGCTTATATATTCACCACAGAAACCCAACCAACAGAATCCAGATGTTTAAATTATTCTGAAATACAAAATACCTCAGTAACTTGTGCTGAAACATCCCATGTGGCTGATCTTTCAGTGTCCAATTCTTTAATCCTCTACTTATAACTGAAAATAGGCTTGGCATTTCAGCAGATCTCTGACCTTGCTGTTAGAGGAATGTTACAAATCATCTATGGCTTCAAGATGCATTAAGAAATATCTAAACAATAAGGCAAAACCACATGGTAAAGAAGAACTACAACAAAGGAACTTCCTTGCAAGTGGCAATTACCTCCAAGCAAGGTATGCACCTCCTTTGACATTGCTCCTCTAACCAGGTAGCAGCAGGCCAAAGCTGACCTAGCAGCATTCCCATTCATTAACCTGGTTTTTGTGTTCTCTCTGTGCTCTAAAGTTATAATTAGCCCCAGCAAAACAGTTTCAGGACTCCTGTAGCTCACTGAGGTATGCCCCGAAACACAAAAAATTAAAAGACAAAAGCAGATACTATTTCTAGTAAATAATTAAAGTGCTTAATCCCATGAGCAAAAGTTTACAATCTTACTAATTGTAGGTAAAACACATATTTGTATATACTACTCTGCAAAGACTGTAGTATCTTAATCATAATACACAAAGGCTACAAAGGACCTATGAGACTATTAAAGGACCTATGCTTAGGACAGCACAGTATGAGATTTGCTGGTTGATGCAGTCCCTGGCAAAAGGATGGATGCTTAGTTAGCCTCCTGCCCCAGCCATTCCCAGGTGCTGGGTACCCCAAACCTCTGGGACTCTGCTTTGGCTGACGAAGTCTCATTATGCTTGGACCTTCCATAAATATAGGGTTGTTCTGGCTCTCCTACTGCTCCTGCTTACTTAGCCCACTAATGAATTCATTAGTAAGGTCAAAGGAAACCCATCAATATACACACAAGCTGAATAGCCATTAGTATGAATCTGAAGTGTATATAGAAAAGGTGTAAAGTAACAGCTGCAGCTAGGGAGGTGTCTGCATGCTCTTGTTTATCTGAACTTTTACACTGTGCTCATCACCTGCCTTTATCAATCAATACCACATCTCATTCCTCAGCTGGATATCCACGGTTATTGCTTACAGTGAATCCTTCAAGTACAGCTTTAGCAGAGAAACAAAGTAGAAATTGTTCATTTACTAGGTAACTATTTTAAAGAAGTCACATGCAGATTTAAAAAGCACACTGTTAACTACAGATATTATCAGGGAAGTAGACCTCATGCAAGGAGTCAGAGAGATGAATAAATATGATTTTCAAATTAAGGATCTAACTCATGCAGAACACACTCTATTGGATTCTGATATCTCTGTTTAGAATCCTTAAAACAGTGGAAACCATAAAACTTACAGAGACATCAGCTTTAGTAACAATGATGTAATGCTTTGAGCTGAGCATGAGTTTGAATTTTTTTTATTATAAGAATAGCGGCAAATTAAAAGATCATCAGGACTAATTGCTTAACTCCTTTAAAAAACTAAGTACATGAGAAAAAGTATCAAAATTAATACAGCTGACAGTCAAGTGATCTGGATATCTCCAAAAAGCACATTTTTTGAATGGTGGCATTCTAGCAACAAAAAACAGAGACAATTTTAAGGTGTTTGCTCATTTTCAAATCAGAGTATCTGTGTAACACAATCAGTGACATACGATGCCAATTAGGGAAAGAATGTCAGTTAACCAAATGAAGCTGTGAACTCACATGTTCTGATGATATCTTCTTCAGAAGTTCAGAACTGGGTGTGCCCACAACTTCCATTATTCTCTTTAGTTGATCGATATCTTCCTTATTTCAGGGAAATAAACAGCACATGGGCCCTTTGCGTTTAGACAGTTAATGACCTTCCATGTACATAACTAAGATGTTTAAAAGTATTCAGCAAGAAAATTCTACCACAGTCCATGGAAAAGATACAAATTCATACCTGCTTAAGCCTAGTCCAGGAGTATCAAATTCTCTACTGTACCAGATTAATCTGTCAGGTATGTCAGCTGCATGAAAAATATTGCTTTTCTGTCCTAGTTCCCAATTTAATATTCTTAAGCTTAATCTTAATAGCACATTTATGCTTCAGCAATCTGAGGGATTTCTGGATCAGCCTAATACAATACAGCACACAGGGTTAGATGACTAATCTGAAGACTGGCGAGTAAAAAGTTCTTATTTTGTAGCTTTAAAAATCTGTTTCATATAGGTCTCAAGATTAAAACTTCATTTCTCATTATCATAGATGACCTGTATATTATGTTTTTTTATAGAGACTCAAGGCTATGGGCTGCCCAGGGAGGTGGGGGACTCTCTGTCCCTGGAGGTGTTCAAGAAGAGACTGGATGTGGCACTTACTGCTATAGTCTAGTAACTGTAGTGGTAGTGGATCAAGGGTTGGACTTAATGATCTCAGATGTCCTTTCCAACCCATCTGATTCTATGATTTTACAGCTTTATTTAAATTGGCGTAATCATACAACTACAGACAATACTTTATAACAGAAAGAAAAAAAATCTGAGTTCTTGAAAACTAGATGTATTGATTTTTCCAAACATGATTACATGTCTGAGGGACAGTCATCTCCATATGATGAATGAATTCCATATGAGAATGCCTGTGGTTACAACAGAGTCTAATGATGATGAGCACAACAGAAAGCTCAGCAGAGAGACTTGGTCTCAAGCTCTCTTAACAGTATTCCAGGCAATTCTAATGTCATAATGTTTTGCACCTGGCAACAGCTTAGTTTTAGCAAAAGCATTTGCTTTTTGGGGGGTTTTGGAGTTGCAAGAAAAGTCAATATTCAGTACAGAAGAATGTGACTTTGTTTCTTATATTAAAAGCTTTTCTCCTCTGATGCAGTTGTTTCCTCTTCCTTATTATGTGTTTTTCTTCAGCTTTCTTTTATTATTTTACTGCTCTCCTCAGCAATGTCTCTCTTTTTTTTTCTTTTCTCCTGCCAGCACAGGAAACACCAATGGAAATCCCTGATGCTCCATTAGGAACCACAGCACATGCTGCAGAAAGAGAGGGTTTTGTTTCCTATGGCATTTCTGGAACTTGCTGGCTTTTTTAATAACAGGACACAATAGGCCAACTAATTAACTTATTATTTAAAAGTTAACTCATTTGCATTTTAGGAACTTCCAGCCTAAAAGCAGTTCTATTTTTTAAAATTGTATTAGCTGATGAAAAAAATAGTGCCTTTATTCAGCTTCAGTTTTAGCATGTGTTATTTCAATAAGATCCACACATGGAAGAAGTCTACTCTGTTGTAACTAGTTTATTATTTAAATACAGATACCCAACAAAGAATAAATGTAACTTATTGTTGTTTAGGAACATCTGTTACTGGTTTTTATCCTAGCAGTGGGTCTTATTCAGTTGCCATATACACACTGAACTGAAAGATCAGCAAATTGTTTACTCTTTTACCAGTTTGTGACCTCAAAAACATTTCCATAGAAACACACAATTCCTTAGGAAAAAAAGGAAAAATTATAGATTATTTTTATAGCTGCATTTTAAGCTTTATATTAAGGATACAATCATTTCCTGGAAATAGAGCCTTCCCTTTCAATAGTTCTGCCATGATACATCCAACCGACCATATGTCAACTGCCAAAAAACAGAGAAAGAAACGTGTACAATGAATCAAAGTGATCCTTAAACACAGTTGCTTCTTGGTTTAAAACTATCACTCCATCCAGCTGTAGCAAAATGCAAGCCTTCATAGTTTACCTGTTTGATTGTAGTGCATCCAATTTAACATAATTTCTGGAGCTCTGTACCATCTTGTTGCAACATATCCAGTCATTTCATCATCAGTTTGTCGAGCTAAACCAAAGTCTAAAATCTACAGAATAAAAATAAAATAATAATTTTTAAAAATGCCCTTTCACTTTTGTTATAGGTCTTGATTTTCCCCATTACTCATTTCTGAGTCTACTATAGTCCCTCACTATTGATGGAGTAAATCAGAAGCACTCTGCAGATGAGCTCATCTGCTCTCCCTGCTGTATCCCCGTAGCCTAGGGGTCTGCATAAAGATGCTTCCACTACAATGAGCCTGGCCCTTTGTTCTCTACGGTAAACTTTACATTTTGCCTCGAGTTCAATTTTCCATTGACATTCATTTGCTAAAATTAAGCATTGTTGCTATAACAAATGAAACACTATTATCAACTGGGAATGTTTGTATAAAACACAAACAGCAAGTGCCAGTAGCCATTTCAAGACCACACAAGCTGATCACAAATCTGCAGAATTTTGGTTGTTTCCCTCTTATGTCTAAGCATTTACCCAAATCACACATCAACCCAATGCCACTAGGAGAGAAACATATATCCTGCATAAAAAGGTAGATTTAAATAATACACCATCTGTTTTTGGTAGCATTTGCACACCAAAGCAACAAAGGAGTTCTGTTTAGGTACAGATAGGCTTGATTGCAAAATGTTCCCCTCCACATGCTTTCCCTTGCTTAGTTTACATTGATGGGAAGTTATTTCAATTGATTTTTTTCTGTTCATCTTTGCTTTCTGTTCTGTTCTCTGATTAGTCTATGGCCCACGAATTGACCCTAGCTCTAAGAGAGTCTGCTGTGAAAATGTTCCATTTGAGCCTCAATGCTGTTAAATCAGTCGAGCTAGCTAGCATCTCTTCACATAAAAATGTGAATAAGACCATTTCATATCTCCTGTGATGAGATCCAGGATTATTTATTAAGCTGATGGCTAATCCTTTTCATTGGCAATAAGAAAATTTCAAGAGGTTCATTCAAAATTCCTCAGTAATAATCCAATTAAAAGATATAAAAAGCCTAAATAAAAATATTAAGATATAAATAACACATTAACATCTTTATCTATAATATACTTTAAAAGCCTAATGTATTTCTTAAATAGGGAGAGAAAAATATGAGGTAAACAAGGCACAAACAATGGCGTGAAACTCAAACACTAATGCTCTTATATTTATAAGGGTTTTTGCAATATTTTTCCCTAACAGCTGATCCCTTCTATCAAATATGTACACACACATTTTCCTTCTTTCTGTTTCTAGTTCATTTTTGTTCATATTTCTATTTCTATCTACCAGTTTATTCTATTAAAAATAATTTGAGGAAGTAAAGCTATATATATAAACAAAGCAGAGAGTGGTGTAACAAATGCTAGGCAGGGAGGTGCACAGAGAGCACAATAATAGAAAAAAAACAGTAAAAGTCTCCTTTACTTACAGTACAAAAATACAGCACATATTTTAGAGTGCATGATCAGAAACAGTTGACCCATAAAATTTCACAGATGCTGAACATATATGCATGAAGACATTAAAGAGATAATAATGAAACTTGCTGAGCATCTCCAAGTGTCACTGAACCAAACAGGAACTACAGTTTCTCACCACAAATCCGGATTAGTGCAAGAACCTAACTGCACTGCTCTTATTCACTACTGTGATTTTTTGCTGATCTTGTAGTATTTGGAGTCTTTTCTTAAATCCCTTGTAGCTGGAATAAAGTGATTACATCAGAGTATTAGAAACAGGGAGAAAGATGTTTCTGGCTGTCATGGTGAAATGCTAAATTTCTCATTCTTAGGTTTAAAGGCTTAGAAAACTACAAGACATCTTTTCCTTTTCCAGAGTCTCATGCTTATTATGCAATATTGTATCACACAGATACACAAAGAAATGTATTTATATAAATGTGTATATTAAAATAGCATCTGAGAAGCATGATTACAGGGTTCTTTTTGGTTGGTTGGGGTTTTTTTTTGTTTGTTTTTTTACTGCCTGTAACTGGTAATAGTGGTATATTTTTTGCCATCATTATTTAATTTGGCTTATAGGTTCTACAGATATAAAAATGAAAGTTCTTATAAGGTTTCATCTAATCATGGCAGATGCAGATACATATCACAGGTCAGGCTTCCAAGAGATACTCAGTTAAGTACTCACTCACAGGCCAAATTACTAGCTATTATTAGCTAATTTTTACCCCCACCATCTGTGGGGTATATAGGGATGAACATTTTGCAAAGATTCTTGCATTCATATTAAATTAGCATTTGGGAGGAAACACATGTCCATGGAAATGTTTTTTCTATGCCAGGGGAGGAACAGTAGCAAACGGCTGAAATTAATGGATTCAGAAATAAAATGGTAGCTACGGTGTCCTCAGAAAACTGTCATCTTGAGAGCTTTTACAACATTCTTCATTACAATAGCATAACACTTACCCTCAATTCACAGTCTTCATTTACGGCTAGGTTGCTGGGCTTCAGGTCCTACAGAACAACACAGTTAGTCAAGTACTATTTTAACCTTTTAAAGTATATTATAACTATTTCTTAGTAACACACTTGATGCACAGAGGGTCACGTTCTATTTATTCATTTTTATTACATCAATGACTGAACTCACCCGGTGGATGATTCCAGCTGAGTGAATATACTGTGAAACAAAAAAGGAAAAAAAAAAAGGTAAGATTTGAATTTAGAGGAGAAGGGAGGTAGAAGTCACTTGTCTTATTCTTTTGTTTCTGAGACTGACTGTTTTATATACAGAAAATACTTACGTCACACACGTTTTCAGATCAGAGGTATGTCAAACTTCAAAACCTCCCTGTTTTGTCTTATCCAGAACTGGATATTTCAAAAAAGGTAACCAGGAGTTACTAGATTCCACCATGAAAGAAAGCACTTGCAGTGATTCTTCTGTTGAAAGTTTCTTTCCAATCTGGAGTTTGTTTCAGTCTTAGCTGGATGTCCATGTTGATCAGCTAGTGGCTCAGTGAAGTCACAGTACGGGAAAGTAACTTAACATCATGTAAGAGACCAAAATACCCACCTAGACCGCAGCATTACTTCAGGTTCACTTTCAAAGCAGTATTTCCATGGTTATTTAGTGTCTGCTATTTTACATAAAACATTTAAAATCAAAGATAGAGAAAAGCTTATTCTGTCATTGCGTGTCATTCCCTTGTCAGGATTATCAGCAAAGTTATCTATCATATTACTGACCAACACCAGCAAGACCTTGAAAACCTTCTCTTTAATTCTCTAGAGGTGTGAATTCACCTTTTTTAGGAGCAGTGATTATATGCAAAATCTGTATAGCAACTGGGAAAACCCAAAGAAAACACAAGGGCATTCTCTGTGTTCCAGACCTAAGCACTGTTTGTCAGAAGGCAAGGACACCTCTCAGTGCTCCTCACAACAGCTGCAAGAGGCTCAATGAAGACGAAACCAAACTACTGCTTGTGTCCCTGTGCTGCTCAGACAACCACAAGAGCTCTTCCTGGAGCCACCAAGCAGTGCTCTACCAGCCAGCCAGCTCAGGAGCCTGGCAAACTGTAGCTCCACACCAACACTCTGACTGCTCATTCAGCTTCTGCAGGACGCAAAGCTTGTGCTCCACACTGCTGAACACACCCACCACCACCAGCAAACCCAAAGCATACTCAGATATGTGAATACAAATTGTAATGACTCCAGCATAGATGTGAGGAGATATACATGATATACACAATCAAATGTTCTTCAACTGGAATTTCAATTCCAGCAGAGACAAGCCAAGCCTCTTCAAAACAGAGCCAGAAATGTACTTGAGTGCCTTTCTGACATTAATATTCACTTAGAGCACAATTCTCACTATGATTTAGCTCTGACACACAAAAAAAAAAGTCTTTACGTACTGTCATTGCAATGAATCAGTCATTACTACAACATTTAGATTGTTGACTCTAAAACTCCTGCACTCAGCCAGTACCTTAAGACCTCGAAGTAATTGATAGACGAGAAACTGTATATGATCATCTGTTAACTTCTGGCACTTCACAATGTTATTCAGGTCAGCACCCATTAAATTTGTCACAAGATACCTGTGAAAATAAAACAGGGAGAAGAAAACAAAAAACATACCTCATTTAAGAATGGCAGAATTTAAATCCTTCTAGAAGCAACACATCTAAAGAGCATCTACACATATGCTCATGTAGCTTCCTTTTCTACTGTCTAATAACACCGTTTATATCCTTTAAATCAACTGTGAGCTTTAATAATGCAATCACTGCTATAAGATTCATTATAATGAAAAAGAAAAATCCTTAGAGTATATTAAAATCTTTTATCTCTGTTTTCTCCATGACACACTACATCAGTGATACATGCAATGTACTTTTTGATGAAGAGGAAGCCTCACCCAAGACCAAAATGGGAGCCTGAGGCACTGAAAGTACTAGACGTGTAAGGCCTTGGAATATCTGATGAAGGATGGAGATTAACATTAAATTGGTTGAAGTAAGAGTGTTTTGTGTAACTTCCCTCCCTGTTCCCACTGGAAGTTTTATTTTTTGACAAATTTTGCAGAAATGTTGATTCTTTCCAATCTGTCATACCCAGTTCCCGTTTGTGTAATTTTGCCCCAGAGTCAAAGGGGTTTGGCCACTAATTTCCACAGTTGGGGTTTTAGATTAATTACTGCTTCTGCAGTAATTTCTTCTGCTAAATTGTTTACCTAAGAGCTTATACATTATGTAAACAAGAGGAACTGAGCATAACTTATGTCTTTGAGTAGCACCAAAATACACCTAATCCTAGGTTAGTCAGGACTCTAGCTTGAATTTACCTTGTCTCAGTTAAGCAACAGAATACTTTCCTGCATTACTATCCTATCTATGTGTGAAAAGATAATCTACAGCTAACACATAATTGAACTGAAAAAATTTTAAGTTTACTGAAACTTATGCAGCATTAAACCACTCACCGTATAATCTTATTAATTATCATTTAAAATGCACAAAAATGAGGTCTATCTTCCTGCCACCTCTTTTGTGGAAAAGTTGCAAAAAGGTTTTTAGAAAGCCAACTCTGCTTCAAGTCTATTAGAATAGAAATGTATGTACTTCCTTTCTAAAAGCAGAGTGGTATGTACTTACTTTGTAAGTAGTCGGAATGATTTAAAAATTTTACTTACACTTCATTAAAATTTTCTATGGATGTTGCAGGTGTAAAAACATCTAGCAATCCTATAACCTGAAAGGTGAAGACAGTGACATTTTATTTTTAGAAATCTGCAAAGCAGTATGTAATTAGTATTGACAACACTCAGCATTTTTGGGAATAAACTTACAAAAATATGACATATGGTCATCCTGAAAACTGGCACAATAGGTGATCTATACAGGTATCACCTCAGCTATACCCATGATCAACAGAAAATTGTATTTATTACAAAAAGTGATTACTACAAGATTTTAGACAAACAAAAAGTAATATCTCATAACAGACACACCTTATACAATTGTTATACTTAAGATTATGCACACTTTCATGGGTTTTCTTATTTTATTCTTGTTTAACTTTTATAGCATCCTTTCTCCAGGATACTTTTCAATCCACTATATTTTATTCAGGCTTCAGGTCATCAAGTTACCTTTAAGCAGGTGGATACCACACTGAAATCAACTGTTTGCCACATAGACTTAGAACAGTACTCAGTTATGTGGGGCCTGAAGAGTGTCTGCTCTTAATTTCTCAGAAGAATTGAAATCCAGAAACAGCAGGGATTTTTCTCCCTGAACTGATGGTTCAAGATGTTTCAACAGTATACTTTCAAGAGAATACTTTTATTACTTTAGTTAGGGAACAGTAGGACCACTTGTTTTGGATTTCATTAGCCTCATCTTCAAGATTTAATTAGATATTTTTAAAATAAAAATGCAGCCTGTTACTGAAAACCTCTAAAGTGCAGATGGCTGGGTCCAGGTATCTTGGGTAGCTAGACAGTTGCATATACTTTCCAAAAAAGATTGAACCTAACTGAAATTAAGCCTATATTGCAAACTTTTGTAAAAAAATCTGAAGGAAAAGAACTCACTCTCCACTCACATTCTCATGCTTCATGTGCTTAAGCAACCGAAGCTCTCGGTAGGTCCTCCTTGCATGGATAAGTGATTGAAAAGGCCTTGAAAGCTTTTTCACTGCCACCTTCTGTCTTGTTTTGGTATCATAAGCTGAACTGGAAGAGGAAAAGAAAAAGTCCATGTTGATGGCATGTTCTGTTTCAAAACTCTCAGCTAATAAATGAAGAAACCTGTACTCTCCTGGGGGCTCTTTCACCTTCTACTCAGGGACTGCACCCAGGGAGCCAGTCAGCAGTAACTCTGAGTATTCAAACACAGTTCCCTTGTTTTCCATCTAGCAAATTACTAATGCTTATGGTACTGTTCAGAACTTATCCCTGCAAACCCCTTCCCAATATGGCAGAAAAAAATAACCAGAAAATTAGCTCCATTACTGCAGCTCCAGCTTCCAGCTCCAATGCAAGACTCATAGGGAATATGGAGATTCAAACTCTAAAGTTTGTTTTTACTGAACAAACTGAAATCTTCACTAATTAGAGGAACACTGCCATTGTGTCTAGGAATATTAATTACCTACGTGACCAATTAGCTTGCTAGACGATAATGCCCTAAAACTGGTATTAAATTAGGATGTTGACATAGCCAAGCCCATACCGTTTCCTTGGGAAAGGCTCGTAACAAGTGAAAAATGGACACGTTTTACACTTCAGCCCACAGATCCTACTGACACACAGCATGTGCTTAACGTCACATAGATGGAGATGCCCTGCTGAAAAGGACACTAAATATACAAGTCACAATTTGCAAACAAGAGAGACCCACTGTTTTTTGTGCATTAGAAAGACATGACAAGACCAACAAGCCACAAATAAATGATGTCTGATCTGTAGCACAGAAATAAAAATTATTTCGGCATGTATTACTTTATGACACTACACAGTACAATTATAAAAAAGATTTGACTTTTTCCTCCTCTTAGGAAGAAAAAGAAATTCTTTCAGCTGTTACTCTTATCTATTAAGTTAAATTAAAATACATTGAAACTCTCTCTTTGAAGCGTGGATAACATTATCTATGCTTGCTAGAGAGCAGTAACAAGTCAAGAACCTTTACACACATAAATCTTATAGAACTTTTCTGGAGTTACACAAAAATTAGATAACATGAAAAATGCAGGGAGTAGGACGACAACAGTCAGCAGTCACACCAAATGCTATTAGATCCTTCTGCACAGTGTTTTAGACATTCCTGCAAATTGTTGTAGAGACGTCTGCTAGGGACAAAAAACATTGATTGTGCCTGGAGTAGCTCCCAAACTAGTACACGGAGCCTATAATCAGCTCCAAGCAGGTGAACTCCTATACCTATTTGGTGCTATGCTCAAGTCATGAAGAGAGAAGTGAAGAGCAAAGCCTCTTTATCTAGAGGGCAAGGTGGTGTTTCTAATGAGAAGCAAGAAAGGATACAAGCAACAAACAGCCAGGAAGATCAGTGTGGATCCAAAAGGTGACTGTGATACAGACACCCTAGAATTCATCCAACCAAGTGAAGGCTAATCCAGAATTTCATAAAAGCCAGAGTAAAACTAAGTAGATTTAATTAACAAGTTCCTTGCAGGCACCATGGAAGGAAAGAGTCACTCATGAAATAAATGAAACAGATAACTAGGTTACTTAGATAGTTCCTTGCAAGAATCACAGAAACTGATCTTCAGGGAATCTTTAAAGGTGTAAAGTGTTTTGCTGAGCACCTCAGGAAGGACATTCCCTGAGTAGCAGAAAGAATGCATAGGAAGAAGACTGATATCACACTGAAAAGTAGGTGGAAGGGATATAACAGAGATACTTGCTCCAACAGTAGGGCAGGGACAGAGTTATTCAGGATATGAGGATGTTGTGTTGCTCAAATACAAGAAGCAGCTCAAAGAGCAACGGTGTGAGAAGAACTGACAACAGTGACATCTTAAATTCCACATGACCAGCCACAGGGACAATAAAAAGGTTGCACAGGTAAATCTAAAGAAATAAAAAGGAAGCCAATGCTTGGCTGTTAATATAACAAAGATTAGATGTAATTGCCTTGTGTTGAATCACGGGCAGCAAAGCCACTGAAGAACACTGCCAAGTCGCACAGATGCATACTCTCTATATCCTTTCCAACTTCTTTTGAAAAGGAAATGTTTATCCAGACAAATAAATAACACTGCCCAAACAGCAGTCTGCTTAACATCTCAGCTCTTCTGGCAACTCACAAGCCTTCCCACTCATGCTTATACTGGTTTGTGAAATACTGTATCCATTATACAAGGCTAAGAGGAATTAGATTTTAAATCCCATTATAATGATAAACATCACTCTACTCCCAATTCTAAGTCCAAATGTGCATTTCAGTGATTTAAAAGTCACTGATCTTTAAGATGGATTACTTTTTATCCTCTATATGACTCAAGGCTACAAAGCTTTCAGATGGTACAAAGGACTATCTTTTTAGCTTCAGTAATTCTTATGACAGCAGCTTTTTAGACCCAGGATGGAACCATCTAACGAGAAGGGAAAAAAAAAGGCAACTTGAGTCCTGAGACCTCCAATGGGAAATCATGAAATATCATGTATTGAAGATGCATAGGCCAGGGACTGACTTGGTTTAAATAAGTGCCTCCATACTCAACTAACTGCACCAAACGATAATCAGAGCCAATGCCTTCAGACTCCTTCCTTTCCTGATTTCCCATAATAGTAATTCGAAAGTATGTTTGAAGTGTCTTGTCAGATTCAAGGATGACTTGCATCTGTGACCTCTGCTACTGCCTCTGTGATCACATTTTTAGTCTAGGTCTCTCTGTCTTGATGTTACATTGTCATAGTTGCAATCTGGTTTGTCCCTCAAATCCTTCATTGGCCCCTGAGTAAACAGTTAGGTGGCAGCATGAGCAGCTTCCCTTTCTGTGTGATTTCCCCAAGAATGCTCAGCTTTCAGACTAGTCCCTGGATAGCACATCTCTGGTCCTATCAGAGGAAAAATATGGGCCAACCTGACCTTGGCACCTGTAAACCCTTCCTTGGGGGCCTGTAAACAGTAAAATGATTGAAAACAGCTTCTTAAAAAAACCCCAAATCTATGCTGTTAACTAATTTGATTTAACAGGGAAGAAAAGTGTTAGAGCCCTCTGTCATAGTTTAATTGCAGCTGGCAACTAAGTACACAGCTGCCTCACCAGCTCACTCCCCTCCACCCCCGTCTCAGGAAAATAAAAGTAAACCTCATGCATTGAGATAAGAACAATTTAATAATTGAAACAAAATATAATAATAATCCCAAATATGCTAATAATATTAATAATTCTAATAACCACATGACATTCTATGGTATGAAACATCCTTTTGGCCAGGTCAGGTCACCTGTCCCAGCTGTGCTCCCTCCCAGCTTCCAGTGCAGCTCCTAATTAGCAGAGCATGGGACACTGAAAAGTCCTTAACTTAGGGTCAGCACTACATAGCAAAACCCAATACATCAGACTGTTATCAACATTATACTCATACTAAATCCTTAACACAGCACTGTACCATCTACTAAGAAGAAAATGAACTCTGTCCCACCAGTAACCAGGACATCCTCACCTTCCCTTACCCTGCACAATGCCCAAATCACAGCTCCCCACTTCTTTCCTGAGATTGGAGAGGGTTCCTTTGCCAGTCTCTTGGTGTCTGCATTGCCTCACAAACAACTGCCAGCAACTTACACTGACTTTTTCATTTGCAAGGTTATTTTCTACATGCTTCAGCTTTGACCAAACACCTGTGTTTATATCTGGTTTATACTCACACATGGAAACAAATATCCTTCCAATGGTTCAGCTCCTGTTTCCTGGGTTTCTCTGAAACTACTTCTTCTGAGGTGTTTTACCTCTGATTGTTGTTACCTCACGTAGCTGGACAGAATAGTGCGATGGAGACAAACTTTGGTACTTGCAAAGGGATATCATCTCCCATATCTAGTCTATTCCTTACTGTTGGCATTTCATTTGTTGTATGCAGTGAAAATAAGTGACTTTTTAATTACATATTGTCAGTATTTCTGCTACCATCACTACACAATATGCTCGCATGCCTCAACAGAATATGAGAACACCACTTTAAACAGACTTTCTACCATAATTTAAAAAGAAACACAACTATTAATATCTTTTTATTTTACAAGAAACAACTTCATAACAATCTCAGCAATAGCTTTTTCAGATATGATCATTCTTGACCAAGAATCCATCAGAGCAATGACACAATTTTGCTGTCTCTCTTTCCAAGATCAAGGACAAAAAGCCATTACTCTGCTTACCTGGATGGCATCGTTTTCACACAGACTAGAGACTTCATTTAGTGTGATTTTCAATCATTGCTGAAATTAGATCCACCTTTCCAGTGTTGTCAACTCCTATAATTAGGAATTCTATTGAAGTTTCACTAGATGAAATACGAATCTCTATTTATATGCACATTTTCCCAATTCTTAAGGTATTAGAGAAAAATATGAACATAGGAAGCTACTGCAGTCTGAAAACTTAAGAGGCAGAAAACACAAGATTTTAACAGCTTCAAGCTAACTTCATGACTCTTGATGGGATACAGGTTTTGGTAGCTGAGGTCTATAACTATGGCTGTACATACAGTAATTTCCCTAGTATCCATGGATAGTTTATGCCCTGTGGTTGCAGAGTGGTAATACTGGACAGACAGTCCATTCATGTGTGCAGCCTGCTCTGATCCCTCAGGGATTTTGGGACTAGAAGCACACTATTCACCTATGGCTACTTAGCCTTCGGGATCCAATTTGCTTCAACAGCTGGAGGGTTGTTTGTGGAAACCTGATCTAACGAACCACACATGGAGCCACCTCTTATCCTATTTAGTAAACCCTAGTATATAATGTAGGAAGAATTCTTCCTGGGATCAGCTGGTCCCATTGAACTACAGCCAGTCTCTGAAACTCCTAGTGCTTTGGGCTGGGCAAGGGCTTATCAGCTGGGCATATACTACCTGCAATGCCTGGAAAAAGCTTAGCTTGAATGCAATGTTCAGTCTAGTGAGTTCTGTTCATTCCTAGAGCCAGCTCAGGACCAGCTGATGCAGAATGAAGGCATGACCCAAAGCTGACTATACTAGCTGCCAGTCTAGTGTCTGCAGCAACCTCCCCATCTGCTGTAGGTTACCTGTGTCAGACAATATTCCATCCCCGTCACTCCAGATAACCACAAGGTTTTAGCTGTCTACAGAGTCTGATTTTATGCTTTCACAAATATTATAGCTGTACAAACTAATTAGATATATGTATTCTAAGTGACTGATTTGGAGTTAAAACCCAGAAGACTAACTTTTCCAACATTCTTTTTTATAATTCAGTGTCTCAGCTTATGAGGCTGTTACCCTTACACCATCAGAAGTTTGAAACTGATTGGACACACTATACCAAAGCTTGGAGAGAATGCTGTACACAGCACATGTGACAATGACACTGGGTCTGGGTTTTCCCCATATTGTTCCAGGTTTCTATTTTTGTTTCTTTCACTGCAGTACAACACAAGTTTCTTTCCTTTGCTGGGTCACATTCTTTCAGAATGTGGGAAGAGTCCCACATTACATGAAAGTGTTAAGGGACAAACCACCCCACCCTCCAGGAAACGAAACGAAACCAAACAGACAACAACCCCCCTTCCCCAAAAAAAGGCGTAACTCATGCTCAAAACACAGATTCACAATTTTGAGTGCTTATCCACAGACCTTAGCACCCTTTCATGTACCCACTGACTTTATTACAGGAGACATGAACCTCCTTGTGAACACGTCCTCTTAATCTGTAAGAATTCCTGAGAAAAATAAGCAACAGAAGCAGGAGGGTAGACGTGAGCAAGTAATGAAGGGGAAGGAACAGAAGAGGGGTCAATACAGAGGAAACCTCATCACTGAGGGAGACAGCCCTTACTGCACCATGCACTGGCAAGTAAGACAGGAAAAAGGGACCACAGGAACCTTGCCCTGGAACATTTGCTAGGGTTCCTCACAACTTTATATCAACCCTTTATACATTTCTCATAAATGTCATGTAAATGAAAGAAACTAATCACACGAATAACCTGGATTTTGATTTTTGTTTGAAAGGTTTAGCTTGTAAATTTTGTCTTCTGGGTCTTCTCCAAGATCTTGTTCTTCTTTTTTACTTAAATAAATAGAGCTATTGTTTGAGATATAGAGTAGTCTGAAAAAAAGCACACACAGCATCCATCCAATACCAGAAAATGGACCATAATAACTATTGGCTGTGCAGCAAGAGAACAGCAGAAAACAGCCACCCACAGCCGATTTAAGTTAAAAGTACCGGGAAATGGTTTATTTGTTTGTTCTTTATAAACATTTTGTTACTTTTTTACAAGTTCATGTTGGTGATTTGCACTCTCTAAGAGCTGGCTTTAAAGTGCAAAGCATGTGTTTGCTAAACCACACAAATCACAACATATGTGCATCAAAAGGAAATCATAAAGAAAAATTAGACTGTAGCAAGACAAAACATTAGAGGATGACTAATGGTCAACTCTGAAACTAGAGAGTTAATCTCCTCATAGACAAAAAAAACCCCCAAATCTGCTTGATGATGACAGGTTATTGTACTGTAAAATTACATCCCGTCACTTGGATATTGTTCCAACGCACCATGCTGAGCACTAGCCTCAATTGTTTTGGTTTTAGTACAATCACTGTTAATTATCTCAGATTAATTTACCGCTAAATCTAAATATAAAACCACAAAATATCTCTTAGATGTGCAACATAATTGTTCTATAATCAAGATAAAAATGTGTTGCCTTTATGTTTTAAGCAGACATAGAAAAATATTAAAAAATCACTGCTCTCCGTATGTTTATGTGAATATATCACCAGTCTTCTTTCAATGTAACAACATGATAATAAAAGTGCTGTGTCAGCCTCTGAGTTCAGAAGCCATTTTTCAGTTTCTCATCTGTCTTCTGTGCTTCCACAGTGACTTAAACATTCAAATAACTTTACAGAGGAGCAGTCACACTTTTCTGGGTGAAGCTACAGACAGTAGAGCTTTTACCAGTGGGAGCAATGTATTTAAAATCATGGTTGGGAGAAAAACATACAGAAGGTTGGGGTCATAAGATGATAGCATGGGCAACCAACTCACAGATACTAAAATAATCATGTATTTTAGATAGCCTATAAGCCCAATGTCAGTATGTAAACAAGAAAATCAGTCAGCTGCCACTAAGCCAGTACACTGCTAATGACAAATGAGTTCCATTCATCATTTCATTAAAAAGATTGACGGGGAGTTATACATTGTGGTCTTTGAAGCTTCAGCTAGAAATGCATGTGGTTAATCTGGATACAAAGCTTAACAAGCAGAATATCAGTGCTTGCAATATATTACACAAACCTATACTGACAAAATCTCGCTTACATTCTCATCCTTCTTTTTCCTATTCCTCCCTCCACTTTACATTTCCTATTTCCTTTCTTTGCAGGAGCCAAAATTTAAATGGTAGCAATTAATTACCAGGTCACATGGGGGTTTTGAAATGCCCTCTCCCTTCCCAAGTGTATGGACAGAACTAAAAATTTTTTTTTTTTTAAATATACTATTTTAATATATTTTTGGGATCAACTACCTAATAGGTTCTGAAATTGCAAACAGCTCTTTGGGAAGCTGTGTTAAAGCAATCAGGCCCTAAGACTTTCAGGTCTCTGGAACAGCGACTGTGTCCCCCAGGCAACTGCAATCACAACCATGGATGACAGCAGAACAGGAAAGCAAGCAGCTATGCCACTGCTGCCTCACTTAGTCAGGAAGGTGCCTATCATAAAAAAATACAAAGTGGGGATGGAGGAGTCCCTCTGCAGAGAATACTCTCTGTTAATGTATCCCTACAGCCACACAGAAGGCTGCAATTCCAAGACCCTTACTGCCTTTCTGCCACAACTGAGTCATCTCTGACATAGCAGTTTTCAGCCCTTCTCACTCTTTTCCACAACCACCTCCTTCATTAAGTGTTCTTAGACATTCTCATTTAAAATAGGAACCTTGACTCCACTAATTACCAACCCATTTCCCTTTCCTTTCCAAAGTCAGTTAACAATACTGTTCCAACAGCTGGAAAATACTCAGGATGAAACCAGACAAAGGAATGACAAGCAATCTGCATTCCACTCTAGTATTCTGACAGAACCACTCTCAAACTGGCCAGTGCTTAGAAAAACTCTTCCATCTTCTTTCATGTATCTTTTACAAAATTTCTTGAATTCATGACCGCCCTTGGCTTTGTAGCTGCACATGCCACTGTATCTTAGTTCCTAATGGCTATTTCTTTACATTTCTCTAAAGGTCTCACTCTGCAACATTTTTTTGTTGCTTCACTTATTTTCATCCATTCACTCCAGCAATATTGCTGCAAAGATTCTCATTCTAAGCTGTAACATCGGTCATGCAACTCCTTTTATTTAGTTCTCCTCTCTGTTGCAACCTTGCCTTCAAGACTTCAATCTGAAGAGGTGTCCTGCTGGACATGACTGGACTGTCATGTCAGCCTTTCACTCAGTTTTCAAGCAAGTGTTTGAATATGCTTAGAAAAGCACATTGTAAATATCTGCAAAACTAATGAAAGGTTTCAATACCTTCCCTCTGAATGACACATACCAAAAATAGACAACTCTCAATAGATCTTGGACAACAATATTTTAACAACATTGTGTGAAAAGTTTCCAATAAACATAACTGCATGTAGGGTGAAGTTCAGCACCTGTATTGGTATTGGAAACAAAAGACCTAATCCAAAAGAACAGTCCAAAGGGAGTCTGCTGAAATCTACACCTGCTTGGGATTGTGTTTAGCCTGTAGAGATCTATACCACCTTCATTTTCCAGCTGTGTTTACATACAGTAGTTGTGTGTTACTATTACACTAAAAGTTTATCTCAGCATTTACTATTTAAAGTAGCATGTAGTGTTACAGTGACACACACCATAATTCCAGTAACCTGATCTCAGAACTGAAATCATACACTTAGTATCACTACAGCTAAGTAAAAAGATCCTTTAAAAAAAACATGCAAGTCATCAAACACAATCCTTGGATGAAGGCATTTTTCTCTTTGTCAGTCGAAGACAATTTATATCAGCTTTTAAAACTGCTCAGATGCTACCAAGTTGTCTCAGCATCTCCTTAGAGGTTCTTGATGTGAAAAGGACAGTACCAGCAATGCTATGTTCCAGTATTGCAACCTACTGCCCTCAAAATACCTGTGAGTCCAATCTTACCAGAAGCACAGAACAGAGTGGATGACAGGAAAGAAGAGGTTAAACTTCAAGTATAAAGCCTTCTGCTTCTATTTTTCCACTTGTACTTCCTCAAAGCAAAAAAAATAGCCTAAACAGCATCTACCTTGTCCCATTTTTACCCAAAATTAGCCAGGACAAAAACTTAGTGAATCTTGAGCATGCATGTAAAGTTAACAGGACAGAGGAATACTGATGTGTTCCATCATGTAAATGGGTTAAGGCAGGCTTTGCTTTCCTGCTTTTCTTGAACTGAGGCCTGTGCCATTACACTCTGCCTTATCAGGCCTTTTTTAAAAAAATCTGTTATTCCATCTACATTGGTGTTAGGCATTGTATACTCTTAAAATCAAAAGAGAGTAAGTGTAAGTGCTATTAATGCCAACAGCCTCTGAGGAAACAGTGCAGGAGTTTCTGGTTGTGAAGAAGATCTGGCCTCACTTTGGTTCATCTAGCAAGGTCTGTTTTTTCCAAAGAAGGCAGAACACAGAGCCTGCAATATGCTGATGGGAAACAACCTGTTGGAGAGATCAGAGACAGCATGCTGCAGAATGCTGTCAATCCCTTCCAGGCAAAAATAGGACTAAAGTAGGTTAGAACACAGTTTACAAAAGCTGCATAAAAACACCCAAACAACAGCAAACCAAAAATCTATCCACATTATGTAATTTGTGGTATAATAAGAAGTCTTTAAAAAAGAAGCAGCTCTTTCTCAAGGCAGGTAGAAATGCCAGCTCCCAGAGAAAAGGGTGGCCATGTACCAAACCATAGTGGACCCACCACAACACAGAGAGGCAGAGATGCTTCATGCTAAAGGTCCAGTTTACAAGCAATATCACTGGGACAGTTGGAAGACTCAAACACAGCCAGAATTCTTTTTTAAAAGGCAGAGTCACAAGGAACAAGAGTTTAAAATGCAGTTTGACCTGAGATGTAATTTGTCTCTTTTCTCTAGAACTGAAGCAAAACGGTTGTAGATGAAGATTATTTCTTTGAAAGTAAGCTACCTTGCTTCCCATCTAAATGCCTTAATTTAGCTTAAATGCTGCACTTGACATCAGAAGGTTTTCAAAACTCTCAAATAGCAGGTTTGGTGCCTGGTCTGTTAAGAGTCAACCAGCTCTTTGACTTCTGTGAGAGGTAAATTCAACTTTGAGTATAGACACTGAAAGTGCACTTTTCAAGAAAACTTTAAATTTAACTGAGTTTTGATTTGAGAAAGAGTTAAAATAATTTTCTAATAATAAAAAAACTCAACTTGATAAGAAAAGCTATAGCACAAAAAGAAAACCACTCCAGTTCTGTGTGTACATTTGATATTTTCTAATAAAAACAAACAAACAAAAACCCAGAGAAGAGGGAAATTAACCAAAATGTAATGTTGAAGATGCCATTGATACTTTTACATGTAACTAAACTACCACACACCACCCACACTTCCACGGGCCAGATCTGACAGTGGCAAATGACAAAATATCCATGAGCTTGAATGGTCATAGGAAAGAGGTCGGGTAAGAGGAAGCCTTCCATGGAGTTAAAAAACATGAGTAACACAAAAAGTACTGCAAGGGAGAAGTACTCGAGAGACAGATCTCAGAGGTCTCTCTGTGGTATACACAGATGCTGAAGTGCAACACAGCTTGGCATTGAGGCTGAGTCCAGAGGATTTCAATGCTAAGAAAGATTTGGGTTTTATGCATATTCCACATCTAAATAAAAAGTAAGAAAAACAAATGGGAAAGCACTGTGCTTGGTATAGATACCTCTCTAAAAGTGAATCTGTTTTGAACCACTAATATCTATCTCCATAGCATACTTGATCCATCTGCAATTAACTCAAACATTAATTCTATCAGACTTATGAAATGTCAATAAATTGGGCCAAAATCACTGACAAAAAATCTGACACTAACTCTTCTATTGATTGAGCTGCAAGCAAAGGATGCTTAAATGCAAACATTTCCAATATGTTACCCAAGTCTATTGGATATGACCAATAATTTACTGTAAAAAAAAAAAAAAAAAAGAAAAAGGGTAGGACTAGAGAATAGTCTCACTGAGGTAGAAAAAATTTGTTACAACATCTCTGTTCCTGTTTTAAAGTCACTGTTTAGAGTTCAGGACCTTGGCTTCTATTCATCAAACCACTTAAGATTTTGTTTAATTCCAGTAGTTTCTGTAAGAGTTGAATATGTTTTTAGACATTTTACTGAATAGGAGTACAATTATTCACAGAAGAAATATAGCATATTACTCAAGGGAATGGTTGTGTCTCGTGGGTCTCCTGGGTAAAGCACATGCACACAGACAGAAAAAAAATCAATTTCAATAGACACTAAAAATAGATAGCTTTTCTCAGAGAGATTTGTACCTTTTCAAGCTTCTCTTTGGGTTTATAGTTCATTGATGTTAACAAGGCTATTAATATAGAGCAATAATTTAATGCTATATTCTATTTTTAAATATCTATTTTAGAGTAAACCTTTCCCATAGCATCTTCCAGTCTCCATTTTATATCTCAGTTCCTATGCTTTGCAATTCATAAAAACACTAGGATTTCCTTGGCTTTGCAGACAGTTTCAAAAACCAAAGCATCAACTGTGCTGCAAGTGAACCATGACGAGTTTTTATTTCCTTTGCAATTTCTCAGAAGTCTTGATATCTCATTACAAAATTCAGCAAAGTCGATCTTCCCCTTAAAACTACATCAGCATAAATAGAGAAAATAACCAGAAATGCAGTTTCCATTGGAACACAAAAGTAGTTACTCTGTTACTGTATATCTTAGTTTACTTTCTCTTCTTTTATTGTACAAAGTAAGATTTTTATAGTCTAAATAAATTAGGTCCTTGTGAGACTATTCACAGCACACCAGCACAGGACTATTTGCTTAACTACAATGGCAGGTACCAACACTCACAGGGTATCTGCCTAGATTTCCCTGGTGCAAGCATAAATCAGAAATAATAATAAAAAAAAGAATTCAAAGATACTTCACATTAGTTCTGAGTGTTTCTGCTGATTGTTGGAGGTTTTTTAAATGCATATTCCTAGCTTACATGTAACTGGGACATTTCACAGAGCTAGGGAATGAAGCAACAAATACAAAAACTCCATAAATGTTCTCATTATTTGATTATGAAGAGAGAAAAAGTGAGAACTATTGCATGAGCTTAGAGCATAGCAAAAAGTAAAGTTCTAAAAAAAATGGGTTTTAGTACTTCTATTTAAAGGCCCATTATGAATTGTTTTACATAATTTCACTTATCCAGCTTACAAAAGAAATACAACTCTGTTTCAGAAACCCCTTAAACATCACTATTATTTCCAAGAATTGATCCAAATCTTTTGTAAGCGTAGTAAAGCGTGCATCAAATACTAAAGTAACAGCCCAATCTGCACTAGGAGTTCCCAAGAGCGTAAACCTGACGTAGGAATTATCAAAGAAAGGGATACGTTTTAGGATAAGATGTGGTAAACCCTTACATAACCTTAAGACCCCAAAGCCCTCGGGCGGCGTTTTGCCCTAATCTGCGATCCCCCGAAACCACCGGGTGAGCCCCGTGTCCTCCCTCAGCCTGCCCACTCCGGGGGCTGCTCCCATTGTCTCGGCGGACAGAACTCCCCACATTGAGCCGTGGATGCCCCGGGGCCCTGCGGGATGTCCCGCTCACTCCCCGGCTGGAAGGGCCGCAGGCAGACCCCGCTCCGGCAGCGCTTCCTCGCGCCCCAACGCTGCCTCCCCNCCCACCGCTCCCCCCCCGCCCCCCCCGCTAGACCCCGCCATGACTGCGCAGGATTCCCGGCTTCGGGGCAATTCCCGCTCCGGCGGGAGCAGCACCGGCCGGCGGCGGCCCCGCGGCGGGCGGTCACTCGGCGCTGCCGGCCCCGGGGGC